>JALPQI010011202.1:0-46857 GCA_025490895.1 Thaumatotibia leucotreta | reverse complement strand
TATTTTATTCACTTCCCACTTAGCATATCAAATGTTTATACCGAAGGACGATTCCGTAAAAAATATATTAAATCATCCAGACAGGATTAAAGATTTGAATGATTCCATCCACTTCCTATCGGCCGTGACCATGACCAGATGCCAAAACTGCGGACAAATCGCTCCGCGCCCCGCCCGTATAAATACATCCAAATGTCGGCCATGGTGCCTTCATACAATAAATATGAGATTAAAAAAGCTATGAATGGCCAGATTTAAAAAGAAACGAAAACTTTTGGTATGTAGGTAGCGCAGATTATTCCTAAAATGTAAAATATTGTGTTCCTAAATGGCCAGTGTTTTTAAATGAGCAGTTATTTACGTCAATTCTAATTTGCTGTAAATAGGTATCTTATGTGACAAGCATTTAATATTCTTGTATGTTCTTTCAATTAAACGTAATTTTAAAATGTTAATTTTAGAACGCCGGACAATTTTTCCGTTGTTCACATTCTATATTTAGGCACCATAAACAAGGCGCGGAATCGTGTAACTTTTTTTATTTCGCATGACAGCCTCTTCTTGGAATCAGGCACTGGCATTAGGCGCCAGTTTTTCATAATTACAATTTGGCATGGAAACATTTTACTGGCTGTCCGAACGTTGTTTAGTTTAAATATAAACACAACAAATTATTTTCCACGCAAATGGTTATTTATGTCAAAATAAACTGTACGAATATTGCGAATGTAATCCTTGGTCTATTGTAACTAAAGGTAATTTTCCTTTGTTAGAATGTGATTGATTCCATGTAATAGAATGCATGAATGCGTTTCTATTTGTTTATTACCCTGTTCACCGAGATGTTAACTAGTTGTATCTCCGTAATTAACGAAATAGCGGAATATTTCGTATTAGCCTCACAGTTAAGTGAAACTAATATAACGTTAGTCAGCAAAGTTTCTTCTTATCACACACCATCAAAACTTTTGTTAGTGGGAATCCCACGTTACAATTATAATGAGAAGGAATCTTTCCACAACTTTGCATACTAATATGCTTGTTAACATTCCCATGACGGTAATCATTTTCTGTTTATCAATGAATTCGCAGAATTATCGTAAAATCTATACTTTAATATACAGTGTTGGATAATATACTCAGCACAGAGTTCGAAAAAGCTTGTGATAAATGAATAATTTGGGTATGTTCGTGAAACATTTTCCTGGTGGTAGGACCTTTGCAGGGTCCGCCGGGATAGCTACCACCGTCTAACCAGTTAACCTGCCGCTAAATAGCAGTGTTTGCACTGCTGTGTTTCGGTTTCGGGGTAAGATAGCCGGTGTAATTACTGGCATAGATAGAGGCAATCCATCTAAGTCTTCAGGGTAGGCAGCGCATAGGCGATTTTTGGTCACAATGTCCATGGGCCTCAGTTCCTCCTTTCCATCAGGTAGGCTGAGAGCCTGAGAGCTCAGTTGTCTACCTTCGTCACTTAAAAAAAAAACATTTAATCCACAAGTGGGTTAATGCCAATCTTAAACGTGTGTTTAGTCTGTGGAGTAGTGTTGTGTGTACAGTAATAAAGCTAATTGCCTCGTGGCAAATTTTCCTTTCATGATCATTAGAAAGACAACGCTATTAAAGCTATTGATAGACAATCGGGTCCTTTTGCAAAAAAACGGCCTAGTGCGTGTCGGACTCGTGCCAATATCAATTTGTAATTAAAACGGCAAAACGAGCAATAAAACACGTTTGTTGTATTGGAGTCCCCTTAAATATCAATTTTATTCTATCTTTTGGTTTTTGTTGTTATAGCGGCAACGGAAATACAGCATCTGTGAAACTTTTCGACTGACTAACTATCTATATATCACGGTTCACGAAAAACAGCCAGGTTAGGTATAGACGGACAGATAGACAGCGAAGCCTTATTAAAACATCCCATTTTACCCTTTGGCTACGAAACCTTAAAAAGAAAGCGTTATAATATTTGAGCGATTAGCGTTAAGCGTATGACGCAATATATGAATGACATCATCTACTTTTGTCCAGTTACAGAAAAAATGGCACTCGATCTCTATTTGATACAACAATAATAAAATTACTAATGTGCATGACTTGGTATTAACCAGGAAGTGTATCGGCGTCCATATAAGCTGTTCGTAATGAATCAATTAAGAGACAATGGCTCGATATGTTTGTATTAAAAGCATCAACACTCGAGTTAATTTAAAACAGTTTTGTGGGTGTTTAAAGGGTTTTCCTTGCGTCCGTGTTCCGTTCTCAGGGTCTTTCCACTGGAACTGGTTATTACGCGACTGATGGTCATGATACTAATGATTTAGCATTATCTCTAATTACGTAACGCCTTTGTATTAGCAGAATCTGTGGACCCACGTTCCAGAAAAAATGGCGCGTGCCAAGTGAAATAAACAAGCCAAGTGAAGTAAACATACATGTTTAGTATTTCCGCTCGATGAGTGGACGATATTCAAAAGAGTGCTGGTCACTTTTGGATAACCTCATCAAGCATAGAAACGGATAAGAGGAGAACCTACAGGAAGAGAAGCCTATGTTCAGCGTGGCGATTATGGGTATTACCTGAGCGTCCATACGCATAAGTATTATAGGAAAGGCCTTTATCCAGTAGTGGACTGAGACAGGCTGGTGATGTGTGTGATGTAAAATCCTTTTCATTACATCCAACGTCATTCCAAGGAAGGGAAAATTTCCTCAATCAAGTTCAATTTATTACACAATAGGTATCTACAATTATAGAAAACCGCTTATTTCCACATAAGCCTGGTAAACATTGCGTCATAGACTAATCCCACAAATTATATAGGCTAGTCTTCAACATATGGTTTTACTGATGACTAAGGTCTTATGACGTCGCCCATCCGCTTTTTGAGTGGTGTTTCTTGACAACGGGTATTTATTATCTTTAGTCTTATGTTTTGGACATTATGACATTTATGACTTGTTCAATACATGTTCCCCTTTCTAAGGTACAAGTTGCGGAACATTTTCGAGATAACCTAAAATTTTAATAAGAAGATTCTTATGAAAGTTGCCATTCAAAACATTCTCTTTTAGATTAGGAATGATTATGCAAATTTTTCCGTAGTCTACGATCGTGAGATTTTCCGTTTGCAAGCACGCACTGTTGACTGAATCAACTCATCAAGTGCAAGTACCATTGAAAATTTGCCTTAAGGCTTGACAATAAACAATATCGAGACTTTACCATGAGAAAATTTTCTGTTTTGGAAACTTCTTTTCGGTGCATCGCTAGTTCCCTTTGAGAGACAAAAACACCATAAGTATATGTAGGTTTTTTCGCGAATGCTCAATTAGCCAAAATTAAATGATGTCAGTCATAGCATCTATGACATTTAGCAACCTTTGTATGTCTCAATAGTGGTATTGACTCTGGTAAAGGAAAATATTTTTTGTAGCTTTTTGTACCTAGTCATGGTAACTGTCATATAAATACCTAATGTCTGTCATTTTGATTGTCACCGTGACAACGTACAAAATGGTAAGACATTTTCTTGTCTGTACGTTAATGGTTTAATGTATAGCAAGGAAGGATATTGTTTAGAATAATAAATAAATTACGCAAAATTGCCTAAGTATTCGTGGATAGGTAATGGGAATTCATCAAATATGTATGAACCGAGTTGGGACGAGAAAAACAACATTATACATAGAACAGAAATCTAGTTATACCAAAGTGCTTGGTATATTAAATTATGAATTCATTTCTATTATCATATCACTTTCTAGTCATTTTGTTTGATTTATAATTTAATTACGTGTTTTGTAATGGACGCTATTACTATACGCACTTACTATACTCAAATAATTTACTCGTTGAAGATAGTTAAAACGTCTATTAACTACAGAATTATAATTATAATACACAAATAGCCTAGTTGCTGTTGCTGGAGGAGTCGGGTTCGAATCCCGGCGAGGGATTACTTGTGTATTTATTAACACAAATAATTGTTCCTGGGTCGTAGTTGTCTATGTATTTAAGTATCTATATTATATCTATCTACTATAATGTTTCGTCGTTTAGTTGGTACCCATACCTCAAGCCTCAATTGAGCTTATCTAATTCGATTTGTGTAAGAATGTCTCATGATACCTATTTATATTAATTTTATTAGCGATGACACATGATTTAAAGAATTCCCCTCAAGCTATAGTAAGTTGGGTGGTCAGGTGACTGTTTTTATAGGCTATATTTATCTCGCATTGATTTTTAATGACTATGATTATTTTGATTCGTTAGTTCACGTTTCAGATTCGTGCGAAGAATAGATTAATGGGCAAATTGCTATTAAGTACAGTTAAGTTAATTCGTTTAAATTGCAATTTTTCTGATGTTTTAAAATAAGGTTAACAAAAAAAAAACATTTAAAAAATGCTAAGTACTTCGTTTTAATGTTGGTAGGCCTACATGCAGGGTTTCTTATCTGTAGCTCATGTTCTATTGACCCGTTGTGTTGCCAGCAGATAAGCAAGTAATTTTCTTAATGACTTTAAGCATTTAAATGCACTCCTTGTTCATAAGTGCGCTCTTAATGTTTTCTATAGAAGCTTTTAAGATTAAAAAACGAAAATATAATACGTTATACTGTTTGTTTATGATTGGATTGGATGCCATTATGAAGTTCACCGTTCTTAACAGGTTCAATCTTGCAGGTTACTTCTAAAATATAAATTAGTACATCAAATAATGCAAATAAACGAAAAGATAACGAGGGTCATTAAATATGGAAACAAACACGTCATACGTGTATTTTTCAATAATGTAAAAAAAGCATTGTCGTCATCCCGGCGTGTGCGCACGCCGTTCTCGCTGACACTTTGGCGAAGCCAGTTTCGCAAATTTATATTTACAGCTCGCAAACGCGGGAACCCACAGAACCTCTTGCATAAATAGGCAAGTCGATGGTAAAAATAAACTTGCCTCGTTATAGTAACCCTGTCCTTTAATGACTGAAGTGTTGCCATGCCAAAAAACGTTCCAAAATGGCCGCGTATCGATTTGGTGCTAATAAGCCATTACGATGTAATTAGTGGCGGTCACAATTGTAATTTGTATTGCTAATGTCTACCTTCAATTCCGGAGGGAGTGGAAAATTTCCTGTTCCACAATATACAATCTGTGGTGCGATTGTCTATGGTACGACAATTAACGGCTGAAACTTGGCAGCCCGTGATCATTAATCTTTTTTAAACATAACTCGATTTGTCTTCTGAAATTGCGTTTGGAATTATTTATTAAGTTTTGAATAGATATCAAAAAATGATAGTATTGTGAACGAAGAAAATTATTTTAATCCTTTACTAGTTTATGCAAGTACTCGCATACCAAGAAACCGGTTCTAGAATTATACTGAGCGCACTCTCTCTCATATCACTGTTTCCATAAAAACTACATAATTATTTTGCATTTTAATAATTTGAAAGAAAACAATTACGAAATATTTTTTACGATAAATTTCTGTCAGATATCCTAAGGAATTGTAATTAAAAAAACACAAAAACAAATCACAAACGAAATATATTTGTTTGGGAAAAGATTCGAAATAAATTGTTTTCTTCCATTTATAAAAGAAATTGCGTTATACCTTTGAATTTGAAATTCGACCGCGACCACGTGATCGATCACGATTGTTTATTAATGTCCTTTATAAACGTCGATGCTTTTTCAAATGAAGTTTATATCTGATTGTTGGACGAATATAATAGCTCTGTAGTATTTAATCGGTTTGCCTGACATTGACATTGATTTGAAAGCATCTATTTTTATGTTCTAACATAATTGTTCGGTACCTGTTCATAAATGTGACTTAATATTTTTTTGTCGTGCGTCAGTGGTGAAAAGGATCTTTCATAAACTATACGATTATGGTAAGTAATTAGGTATCTACTTTCCAATTTGACCTTTATCGTTTTAATCTACGTATTTATGTTAATGTCTGACGTAGATCGAAATTAACACAGGAAATGTTAAATACCACGTAGGAAATAAATACGTTGCGTAGACTATAGCACTGTAAAGTGCTGAGGGCAATGCTTTCAATTTTCGAAGTTGAAGTATCATTATTTTTTATTATCTTCCTTTTTAAAATTTTCCCGCTAACCAAAGAATTCAACAAGAAAACAACGGTAGATTCAGAGCGAAGTTTGGTCGTAATTCAATTACGCGGATAAATTTGTTCAAGTTAGGCTCTCAAGGAGTCAACGACTTTGAAAGTTCCACGATTAATTTGATGGTTATGAGCATTGGTGCGTCAGGTGAAAGCACCATGATCTGCATACTTTATACCTAATCAATTAGAAGGGCCGTTGTCAAGCTAATGCTTACAATGAGCAATAACCTGTGACTTTCAAGTTGATTGCCAAGAAAACTCACGTTTTCACTTTCTTTAAAATTGAATTAGAGACTGCATATTTTAACAAAAGATCGATATTCTTTTGTATTCGTATCCATAGACTAAAGCGACGCTATTAAAAAAGTTACTGACATTCAAAGCAGCACCCATCTTTGTCTACGTTCCGATGCACGCGGCCTTCGGCAATGCTCAATGTTGAATAATGTAATTGAGTACCTAACTATTTAGGAGTGACCGCACCGCCTATTATTTATAAAGAACTACTGGTCTTTTTACATTGTTCAGATTACCGGGATGTTTCGTACATAAATAAGTCCAAACGTTTTATCTGATGGTTTCATTGTTGACCGCAAGGTAAAGGATGAGTTACGAAATGGTGTAGCGTAGGAATAGCAAAGGTTTCAACGTTCGAACGTGAGGGGAAATCTGGTTTATTAACAGACTGTGTTTCGTGTTTTGGATTTAAATTAATAGATAAATATTCAAAGGACACTTGGCTTGAAGTATTACTTACAGTTACATTTCTTTGGTTTTTATATACATGGCTGTAAAGCCAGCGTTCGTAGTATTCCCAATAAGGCCCGAACATTATTATTGAATAAAATATCAAGGAAGTGAAGGTGTCTCGAAGCATAGACACGGACATGAAACAAGGCTTGAAGGCGGTGAAAGGAGCAAATTTTTGTTTGAATAAAACCAATTAATGCATGCCATTTTATTAATGGCTACTTATCGGTTTATAAAACAAACGGGTATCTCTTTAAAAAATAGTATTTAAATGGTTTTCTCGCGCTAAATTATGGAATGGTATTATCATAACGCTGCAATGGTAAAAGGAAAACTGCTCGAATAAGGCATTGAACCCGGTTTAAAGTCGATTTAAAGTCGGTTAAGACACAGACAATGTTAGGTATGTTGCGCCTCTACAATACGGGCGCATTGTTCCAGCGGAAACGGTTCAGGTGCTGGCTATTGTTCGACTAAAGCCCATTGTTACAAGTCTACTCAAAGTCGGATGAACCTGAGCGGGAAAACTGTTCCAAATTCAAATTAAAAACAAAATCATAACAAAACTGACAGTAGAAACACTATTGCAATCTAAAATGATTAAGATAAACGTATAGAATTGAATATTATAATCAAGGTATCTGAAGTACCTATTAGTTTCTGAATTCCCTGATGCTTCAAATGTTTAAACGACGACGGTTCGATTATCAAATTTGACAGATCGCTTGGTATTGTTACGTTTAAAAGAAAGGTCAGTAGGTTGTGTGCGAATTCGTTTTTCGAAAGAGGCTGTGTTGCCAGCGTTATCCTGTATGAACAAAGAACCAAGGTCGCTCGGTCAACACTCGGTATTTAAACTCGATTGCAATTAACTGGTAACCGTGAAATGGATCTGATTACTTACAAGGAAAATTTACGGCGTGTCGAAGGAAAATCCAGAATTGGAACGAAGCAACGGTATGCTATTTTCTAGATCCGCCAATAAGACTACAATCGAATTTTTATGATTAGGACCATTTAGTCTTTAAAGATATTTTTAAATTTCAGGATAATGAATCACAAATAGAACAAGGGAAAAAGAAAATCTTTTGTTTCTGTCGGTCAATCTAGTTTCCATGAAAGTTTTTACTCTGCTTAAGGTGTAACAAAAGGTGTTCCGGAATTTTGTGACATCACACAATTCGAAGGATTAGACATGCCCGATAACGTAATACTATCTTAAGCCGTAGTAGCGGAAAGTAACCGCTAAAATAATTAGCAACATCAATAGGATTACACATTTATATGTGCTGGGTTTTGAGAGCGTTACATAAAACAATACAGCAGATATGCTCTGGATTTTTTACGACATAAGTAATCACACGATTGTCTTGAATGTCTTGATGGAAAAGACGTGTTACTCATACCTTGTAATAGTTATTTGTTATACAAGGGTGCAAAGTTGTATTTTACCCGCGAGTATGAAATTGAAACACGAGCAAGCGAAAGGATTCTATAGTTGAACCACGAGCGAAGCGAGTGGTTCTAAAATGGAATCCTGAGCGCAGCGAGTGTTTTAACATACGAGAAGTAAAATACATTTGCACCCGTGTGTAACACAAAACTTTTCCCCTCACTATAGCGAGGAAACTCAAAAAAGGTAATTATTTGTTCACATTACAATCATCATCGGGTTAGTGATAATAACTTTCCAAATGCATCATGTATTGAATGCAAGATTTTGTCGCAGTAAACTTAGCACGAAAAAGTAAACGCAGCACGATTTTAACACATTCCTATAGTTGCACACCAACGCCAATGCATTATTAAATCATTCTCATTCATTATTTTTACAAAATTATAACAGAACACCCTGAAAGTTGTTTAGTTTACTATTTTTATGCGTGTTCGAGTCGGTAAATAAAGATTATAACCTATAATATTCTTTGATAATGTTGACGTTGACATTTTCTGCGTTTTGTGATTGCATCTAGTCATCTTATCATCATTCACTAAAACAATTGTTACTTATGGAATTTTAGGATTTATATGTTAAAATCATCATATTATATAAAGGTTTGTATTTTACACTAAATTCTCAAACAAATTATTTAATTATCATTAATATGGAACAATTTCCATGAGCATTTTACGTTTTGTTATTCCAAAACCAAGGTCATTACTTTGCCACACAAGTGAATAATATGCGTTTTTACACGTTCGTATTAAAGGATAAACGAGCACTTTACGAGCTAGTGAGGGGAAAAAACATATGCATTGGCATACTTATTCTTAAATTATTGAGGTATAGAACAAGTATACTAGTCGGCCAATTATAAGTATTATTCATTCTGTGTGATTTGTTTACTGGATAGATATCGTTAACAGATCAATTCCATTTTAGCCTTCACCTTATTTTGCTGACAACTGACCTAATTTTAACATATTTTTAAACTGTATTCAGAACGAACCTTGGTTAATAAGCTGTTTAAGTTTTACTTCAACAATGTATTACAAAATTATTCACTTACTTCTTGATCTCATCAATCTCAACAAATCATGTGAAGGGACTGAAGAGGTACCTGTTGCTTTTGATTCCCTCATTTGCTGTCGAAATTGAGTGTTCTTAGTTTTGATTAGCTATATAGGGTTATTTAATGTACTAATTATTAATCTATACTAAATTACATTGTAAGGCAATACACTAAATATTCCATATTACATCCAAAATTATTTTAGCACGAGCGCTAAAATTTATTGACCGAACTAAAAAATTATATGTAGGTATATTAAATTGGATCCTTTAGTAAGCGGCATAAAAAGTATCAATTATTATTATGCTATATTTCATATTGTTTCCTTATTTTCATTACTGCCTATAATCTATGGTAATAAACATGAATAAATAATGGTAAAAATAGGTATCTATATTGTTTTGAGTGACGGTGCCTAGAATAAAAATGCGTCGGCGTCCTGGACGTTACATAAAACACGCCTACCTCATATTTCCCATTAGACACAATCTATCCAATAATAGTATTAGATAATTATCTCAGCACTGAGTATTTGTATCGGCCTACTTTCTCAAGATAAAAGCACCATCCCAAAGGAAAATAGACTGCCCCGATTCAGCGTATCCTTGGACGTTATTAACAACCTAAAAATAAACTAGCATTAATCTTTTTAATTTACATTGTTCTTTGAAAAATGGTTTATTAGGCCTTTCATTATTATCTTAGGATTTAATGTCAATATTCTTTATGTTTTAAAGCTTAGGCCAAGTCGTCTATTCATATATTTAGCAAGTCCCTTTCGAGATTATTTGTCATTTGACCTTTTTTCATTAAAATACTTTATCAAACCTAAGGATTTTATTAAACACTTGACAATTGAACTTCTTTTAAAAGAATTGGTCCAAGATAAAAATACTAAAGTATCAATTCACTTAACACTTAGTCTGCTAAGTTAACTGATTTTTATAAAATTTCATTGAATTTTGCATTATATCCTGCAAGGTCAGTTATATTTGACACAAATTGTTTAATATGACAGTGGCAATCAACGGAGTTACCCAGCTCATTGTTACGTTAGCCATTTCCATAAAATGGTGACACAGTAATACCAGCCCCATCATCGCCACGCCATGGCTAATTGTTAGAACAATGGGTGTCCGTGCCAGCAAAAAACGAATCGTATCCTGTTGAGATTGTACTAAGTCATAATATTATACGATTGTTTCTGTTTTTGCTTCGCAGATGGCGTTTGTATCAGTTGTCGACAAATTATGATTATTTTAATGACGTGTGTGTTAATCCATACTAACTTACTACCTAGGTACTTACGAAAAAAATATCATTCATTATGTTTAGCAACCTTATGATCTAGATACCAGGCGGATACATTTGTACGGCGTAATATCTTCGTAGTTATAGTTGCCAATATTATTTAATTTTCTGTGCAATCAGAGACATCGATTAAGAGCGATTACAAGATAAGTATTGTGCCAATTTTGAGACATATCTGACATATCGATCAATGACAGTCGGAAGGAAAATTACTACAAGACAATAATGAAAATCTGATAATGTCTGAATCATCGTAGTATCGGTAAATTTGTTAATTGCAATTTAAATGTATGTATAGATTTAATTAAACTATTTTGATTTTACATAGAGCAATGTAATTGAAATAGTAATTCGTACTTGAATTATTCCATTTAAAGGGAAATTTATATACATGGACCTTTTTTCTATTCATATTTTTTCTATACAAGTGGATTATAACGTACAAAAACGGAAAAAAGTAAGGCAACTAAACATGAGAACTAGCATTTGGCAGAACAAGGCTTTTCTATTTCCTAATTAACTTTTATTGTAAGTTTCTATAAATAAAAATCATAATTAAATTAGCGAAGGCAGAAATAATTATACGACTATTCGCCAACGGGCTAATGCACTAGTTTTTAGCTAAATAGGTCAATGGAAGCACTAAATGCAGTTGCATCAAGGCGAGTGTACCTAGCGTGATAGAACAACCTCGGTCATTCAAGCTTACCTAAGCTAAATAAAATGATCATAAAATTGTTGGTACATTCACCCTTTAAAATGCTTCTCCAGGCTGATTGTGGGGCAGTTATCCACTTTTTCCTGCATGAGAAACGAGGAAATAATCAGTTTGGGACTGTGAGGTTGGCGATTTTATGAAAATACTGAATTATTTTGCAATTTACTGGTTGGTTTCTAAGGTAAATGTTGTTAAATATGACCATCTTCACAAATAACGATCCCAAGATCGCCCGGTATAAGCTATAATTCGTCATCCGTTTCAGTATTATGTCATGCAATAGTAAATACTAAATTAATTTCACGCTTTTTAGTTACTACAGCGCTACCGCGAACTTCGAATCCTCAAATTTCGAGGATTTTTCTCTGGCATTCTAATAGTGTCTTGCTTGGAGTAACAGAGACAAATCCTCGAATTATACGAATTGAAGTTCGCGGCAGAATGCTTGGTTTTTGAGACTATCTATTCCCTTTTCTTCAATTGGCACACCTGATATTCTTCGCGCTTAAAACAAATGATCGAGTTCTAAATTTATAATCTGTAAACAGATACAGTTGATTGAAGTGTGCGTTCCCGGTGAGTCACTCGTGAAATATATTACTTACGATTAGTCTGAAGAAAGCAGACTGTTTTTGTTGGTATTGGAATTTCCGTCTGCGAATGCTTTAGAATATAGTCATGGAAACATGAATTTAGATCAGGTATTGTCAGTCTTAATGCAAGGAATGATAGAAAAGAAAAAATGGAAAAGGAAAAGATGGAAATCTTATTCCACCACTGAAAGAGAGTTCATAGTAGGTGGAAACCCAATATACCTTTATTAAGGTACAATTGTCGAGTACAATTGTCGAAAATCGTTTTATTTACAATACACATCATTGTATTCCAGTGGTTACCAGAGTCCTTATAGATGATTATTATTTAATAAATACCAAAGATGATTTTGATACTACGATCAATAACAAACCACTTGGCCGAGTTTGAACTCGGGACCTTACACTAAGCAGGGTAATCACTGGCACTAAGCCATGATCGCGTTGACTGACAAAGTGAGTCATTTAGGAGTTATTTCAATGCTATTTTAAGTGCTCTGGCAGCCCCAATCTACTTAGACTAAGGATTTTTAAAAGGGGATTCCTGTTCAGCGAGGTGATTATAATATGACACGACATGTAAAAGGTATAATAATGGGATTGATAAAAGCCAATTTTGAATTCTTCCTACCATCCGGAATTTTATCAGACAGTATGTATTAAGCAAGTAAGAATAATCGCTGCTTTTGATATAATGATCCTTTTTTCCAAAAGTAAAGACGAACCGAAAAGATTAAAATACAATAACAAAATGTGAAGATTATGCGTAATTAGTGAAAAAAAGGACACAATACATCAAATGGTCGTCACTAATCTACTTAATTACAAATAATGAGTTAAATGAAACACAGTCCACATAAATAGTCCTTTTGTATCGAACTTCTCACGATTGCACGTAAAAACTGGATCAACCTTTAACTGACAAGAGCGATTAGAGTTTGTTCGGAAAATGTTGGCACGTAAGATGTACGGACGTGTATTGCCGCCAGAAGCCTTCACTTTCCACATAGACAAACTTAATTCCGTTAAGAAACTGGCATTGCATTATAAATTGTCTAAGACTTTAATTGTTTCCAAGCAATTTATTTTAAGGTTAAGATTTATGAATAAAACCTTTGTTCAGGGTTAAAATGGTTTAAGCTATAATTACGAACCCTTTAATCTTTTCTGCATTGAACGATATTAAAACGCTTATGTAAGGCCACTGACCATAGAGGCCGTATGCACTCTCTAATTTTTAACCGCCAATTAAAATTCAAACTGAGAACTCTTTGTATTTTGACAATAGCACAATGGAGTAGTAATCTTCTTCTTCTGCGTATCACTCTTGACAGAGTGGTCGTGGTCATCATGATGTGTCCTGAGTGACACGTTTTACAATTTTTCGCCATTCCTCTCTGACGGCGGCTCTGCGAGTGCTCACATGTAATGGGCCATCTATCGCTGCCTTCACCTGGTCTGTCCATCTCATAGGGGATCTACCACGAGCACGAGTCCCTGCAACTTTGCCCTGAACTACAAGTCGCTCAATGGAGAGGTCTCCTCGTCGAGATACATGCCCGAAAAAGGTGAGGATTCGAGCTTGGACTATTGAGGATAGGCGCTGTTTGATGCCGAGTTCTTGCAATACGGAATCGTTTGTGCGAAACTCAGTCCACGATATGCCCAGGAGTAAATACTTGTCAAAAATTTTAAATTTTTTTTTAAATTCTTATTTCCAGATAAAAAACTAGAAGGTTCTGTTTTACGAGGAAAGCCTATGCTTATCACGCGGATAGCATGTGACTACTTCGTACAAATTATATAACTTTGTATTTACGACTAAGTAACGTATCTACGGCTCCGCCTTGGCCGTGAAAACAGCTATGCAATTAAACCGAACAGTTGATTTAATTCTCTCATTATTCTCTCTCAATGTCTTAGGTCTTTCAATAGATAATAGCATTACTTATTCAATCGCATTAAATACTTAGGTCATTTTTAATTAGATGATAAGTTCTTGTTACAGCGAGAGTTTTTTTAACTAAAAAAGCTTACTTCTATGCTCATATTTGTAGAAGACTACTCTAATGACGCCCACATCAATATGAAGTCAGTAATAAGGAATTACTGACAAAAAGTTATCGGTTAAATATTTTACTTTATCGCTAAAAACAGGGAAACAAGAAGCAAAACTAAAGATGGTGCCAATTAGGATGATATGGGAGTTGTTCTGGACCGTGACACTCAATTTGATTTTGAATATAACGAAGCTTCCACGCGACTTGACCGCAGAACTAATAGAACCTGTAAGAAATCGTAGTGTAAGGCATCCGGAATCCCTTAAGATATGCCAAACCGACACTTTGCTGCCCAATATTACAGTTGTCTATGTTATATTTTCGCGGTGATTAATATCTCGGCATTGTGTCAATGTGACATTGTTCAAAATTTTAGCCGATAAAAGCGCAACATAGAGCTTTGATTTGGGGCAGCGATTGTCTTCGTGTCAATGAAGAAATTGGGTAAGAAGCAATTTTTTGCAAGATGTAAAGAAAAATATCTACAAAGCCGTTTAACCGATAATGAGTGAGGAGTTTTTACAAAAAAAGGCGATGTTACAGTCAGAAGTCCGAGTCATGCATGGCAAGACTCTGACATCTGAATTGCATTTGTACGGTAGTTTTTCTGTTTGGCCTAACAAGCGACCATGTTCCCACAAAACAAGGACAAGTTACCGTTGGATACTTTAATCATAAAATAGGTATGATAAGCAAATGAATTTCATATAAAGATCGTCCATTATCGTGAGGTAATACCGGTTTTTATAAGTTAGTGAGTCATAATTCGGATAAAAGGTCACTAACTGCTTTAAGTATGTCTAATCTTGTGGGCAGTCTTGCCAAGTTTCTTGCCCACATTACGGTTTTGCCAAGATTATAAAGTCAAGTCTATGGTTTTATCGGTTTATTTTACTTCGATGTTTTGTTTGATGTTTCGGCTACGATAAACAGGATTGTTTTACAAGTACATAACATATATCTTCATGAATTTGATAATAGAAAAGTTTGAATATTTGCAACCGGTTACCGTGAATAAGTTATTACTGTATACGCAATAGAATCATAGGTTTATGCAGTTCGCACAAATCGTATAAATTATTTAGGTAATAAAACGGTAAATTTCAAAATTCTAGAACGCACAACGGAATCTTGGGTACATGCGATTTCCGCACTTATGTTATTGTTCACACGACTAATATTGCGCTGCAGTAGTATAAACATCCTACTGACAGTCAATCCTATATTAGAGCAACTCTAAACATAAATTATCTAACTTCCGTTTGCATGCTTATGCAAAGCGGGATGTTCGAAAATTCTTTAAGTAATAAATGTAATTTATTATAGAACCATAATATAGTACTGGTACCCTTCACCTTCGCTGCTTGGAATTTAAGTTGAAGCTAGAGTATCATTAAATTTCAAATTTGGAACTCCACGTGTTCATGAGAGTTTGATAATCCTGCTACCTTAAAAAGGTGACAAACGGTAATTCACGGGATTAAGGCTCGTCAACCTTACCCGACTGTGTGTCATTCACCATGTTTGTTGAAGATTTTTGTATGCAGCCCGCCGTGTCTTATATTACGTTTGTTATCAAAATCAACTCTGCAATTTTTTTAATAATTGAGTTTATATCTTGTCATTGTTAAATTTGTTAATTGATAATTTAGCAATTGTAGATTTTGCGTAGGTAATTTATATAATAAGTACTATAGTTACCAAGTTACCTACTGATTTACTGTGATTTACATTTACGAGTATTGCAGTAAATAGTTGGATCGCCTGTTCCTTAAAGCCCAGTTATGTCAGCTTCAGTACTGTCAGTAGGACAGAAATTATGAACGAAATAATGTACTAAATCGATAATATATTAAATTTATAAATTTCATTTATATTTATTATTCTGTCACAGTCACGCTCATTTCAATATTTCTTTTGTGGAAGCGAGAGCATGGCGAGCAAAATTACGAACAAACAAAACTTATATTCGGGAACCACGGGAGCCGACCCGATCATTAAATTTACTATAACAACTGTGTACCAGCAACATTGCATACGCAATATGTCAAATGTCAGAGAAATTACACTTTTAAATCTATGTAATAGCGGTGGTTGAACCAATGCACGAGGAAACCTTATAATAGCTGCCCTGTTTTTAAAAACAATTGAAAAAATGCTTTATTGTCACGATGAAACTGTTTATATTGAAATGACTCAATCAGATGGTAAAGATAACGATTAAGTTTAAACCTAATTGCTATCGTACTATAGTCGCCATTTCAATGGAATGATGAAGCTAGGAATTCTCTGTACGGCCAGCAGGGACGTGTGAGACGTGACTTCGCATCCTGATTCGATTCGAATCGATCTACATGCATTCGATTTCGAAATTGCATTTAAAATTGTAGCCGTTACTTCAAATTTCAAATGTGTATTCGTCTCATGTATCATTTTAAAATTTACTAATTGATATGAATAGTGTCCTAAGAGAATAGAATCAGTTTTACTCAATATCCTATACATTTCGTAATAATAGATTGGAATTCCTTTACGTGACAATTCGGCGATAAAACTAATAACTGTTTTGTAAATCGTGATTCTGAGTTTCTTTTAATCTAAAACGGGTGCCTTTGAAAGTGACAGTTGTTTTTGTTGAAGAAAGCTATGACATCACTCATTTGTCAAAACTGACAACCGGCCATGCCGGATCTCGAACTTATCTGGTCGGTCTAATAATAGAACAAAGCTATGGTTCCATATGTTATCTATTATTAATGGATATTTTTCGTAATCGACGTTTTTGCTTAGAGCGACCCACGCCCGGTTTATGTGATCTATTCGGGCAAGGCGTGATGAATAACGAACGTCTCTATTTATACCCATGCCCATACGAGGCGTGGTGTTTAAATTTAGAATATTTAGAACGGATAGTGCGTTCAAAACTACATTTTGAAAATCGAATCCTTTGTGAAGTGAAACGCTGCTTAAATTGTGATCGAGTTTTAATTTTAGAACGCCGTTGCTGTAAAACAGCCAGTCTTGTCTAATACTTATCACGAGAGTTCATAAACATTTGACAACTCATTTAGATATTGTAAAAGGTGAAATGCTTTCAAGCACTCCACGAGTCCAAGATATGGCTGACGGTTGCTCAACTAACGACTTTGTAAATAGCTTACATTAGATGTTTCACGGTTTTGGAGTGCCATTTGCATTTAACATCAATAGATAAAGAATGATAGTATCGACATGTTTACAATGAATGTTTTAAAAACTTCAAATGTAATAAATGAAAATTTTGGCGTGAATGTGAGACGAGGTTCCCCTGTTTAGGAAACCCAACTGTTACCTCTAAGCTCGCGATATAAAAACTCTTTAAAAAAATGTAAGCACGTAGTCTATGATATGTTTTTTTTTTAATTTGCCCGTCAAGTGCAACCCTCGGCGCGCCACTTGACATAGTTTCCTGCCAATATCAATTGATTGCCGAGGCCTGTACAATGTCTTTGTCAAGGAATTTAACGAGTATACAAACTTATCTCGGATTTACGTTCCTTTGTTATCTTTTAACCCAATTGGGTTTGACCTTTTTACTACCGGCATCATGGTTTACTTTGAGTTAAGTTTCCCAAACAATACTTGAAGCTGTTCGTTTCCGACTTCACTGTTATTTAAGCAAATTAATATTCTTAGTTGTATAACTATTTTTCTTTAAAGTTAAAGCAAGTAAAACATAATACTAATACAAATGTATTTGTCCTGCAGTCGTTGCGATTTTGTTTATGGTTCTGTCAATTGTTTTTTTTAAACATTAGTTCTGTTGTCAAACTTGCTTTAAAGGACAATTGAAAAGAATAAAAAATATTTAAATTTCGAACTCCAACAGGCAGCCGTTAAAATGCTAAACTGAGCATTATAATGCACAAAAGATTTAAATGTAAATTATAACGCTATGTTCATTTTAACGGTTTGTTCTCTAAAACCAGAGTTAATGGTACTTTACGTAACCTTTTCTCATTGGATATCATTAAAATTTTGTTGTTTGTGTGAACAAGGCGATTTTGTCTCAATAAATTAAAGAAATAAATGGTTGCGGTTATTATTTTGAGGAATCGAGTAAAAATCGTATTTTACCCTCGTAAATCACGTACATATTTTCATACCTACGTGTCTAAAAAGGTATAATACATATTCCTATATAATTCTCTCTTAACGATGAATCAAGTCAATGTAGGAAATTATTATTTTGAGCAGTCGAAGTTCAACGAATTTGTAAAAACGGAATGGAGCTTCGTATTCTGTTTCTTCGTATGCGTCTATCAATAGAGCGAAGTCCAAATATTATGTTTATGTAGGTTCTTGTCAAATCATCCTTACTCATAAGTACCGCGACAGACAAAGAGATAACGAAAAAGACATGATTTAATTACACAAGCTATTAATTTCACATGAATTACTATAACCATTAGAATGTCATCAATAAAAAAAGACAAAAACTGTGTACATAAAGTGAAAAGAAAGGTGAGCTCCGTTTTTCATTAATACACTTTCTAGTTCTAGTCTGAAAATATATCCAACCAGTCGGCCAACTGTATTTCAAAGCAGATAACATCTTTTGCAACCATTGTCGCAACAGTTAGCAAGAATTACATACACACGTGAAGTGTGAAGCTAAGAATTAGGAAATATTGATATACTTTACTAGTCAGCTAGTTCAACCACTTCTAACTTGTCAACGCTATCATTTGGCAGTGTTTCAAACACTAGATTGACTTTTAAAAAATTGGCGAATTTAATTCGTAGATTTTCCCAATCTTGAAGGTTGAAAACCTCAATGCCGCTGTTACACAATATTTTATGATATAAAGATAGTAACCTAACCGTACTAACAGTTTAAGTAAATTTAGAAAAAGGTGGACCTTCAGAGTTTCATTGAGTGTTCGTGATCTAGCAATCAGCGTGTGGCGACATTCCACACTTAGAAGGATCTATGCCAAAACACGTTAATTGACCAAGTTTTAGGAGTTCATAACATTTAAGTCGGTTTCTGAACGTATGGTCACACAGGTAGTAGGTACCGCGTTTTTCAAATAAATGAAACAAGAGTCCAAGCATCGATACCGCTAAAACAACATCCTTGTTACATGTAATACTTTTTAATCTGGGTGCAACAAACAAAAATTTTGTTGTTTGTGATGCACATTGTAGAACACAATCATTTATTTAGACAATTCAGACTTTAAAACTACAAAAATTCATGCCAGCGGAATGATGGGGGGATTCTTTATTCCCATATAGTTTTTTTTACCCGGAGTTGACGGTGTTAAAATCTATCTTCTTTCAGGCCACAGTTCTGTAATTGCCTTAAATTTATCAATGTAGTTAACTGCGTCCTAACATCAACAAGTTCACCTTCGGTTTGTCTTCCAACTGTATGCAAAAACGGCTTACAACACAGTTCAACAGCATTGTGACATGATGGTTAAGAGTCAAAGGGCATTCGGATGTCAACGCTAGCAGGGACTATCCCAATATTTAAGGCCAATAAACCAACCGCTTGCAAAATTGAGCTCTCGTGAGAACAACCCACGTCTATTGCGGCATTTTCAATTGGTCGCCTGCCATTATTTGGGGTCAGGAATGAGGA
Source organism: Thaumatotibia leucotreta (assembly GCA_025490895.1). Taxonomy (NCBI): domain Eukaryota; kingdom Metazoa; phylum Arthropoda; class Insecta; order Lepidoptera; family Tortricidae; genus Thaumatotibia; species Thaumatotibia leucotreta. The sequence goes on along the minus strand of JALPQI010011202.1, from coordinate 27,131 downwards.
ATGAGTCATAGACCATGTGAGCGATACCAGGGTTTGTATTTAAAGTAAACAGAGACAATTATCGTGGTCAGAGACCTCGTAATTGAAAGGCCAACAAGAAAATATTGATAATCATGAAAACAAATAGTATATTACTCCATACACGTGGATATTGACAACATTGTAAATGGCGTTTTGATAGGCATTATGAAAAGATATACATACGTATTCATTTGAATTAATCTTTATGTTGCACACCTGCCAGACAATGAGGCGATAGCTTTGTTTGAAGTACTGGGACTACTTGGATTACAGCGATTAGTGTTTGACATGAGATACCGGCATGATCCGTGGACCACATACAACGAAGGACGGTTCTTAATGAGTTTGAAGATACGAAGGAATTTCTTCCACTAAATATTTATGTAGAAGCGGTTTTTAATTAGTCCTAATATTGATAAACAAGCCGTTTGACAAGTCATCTAGTTCCAATAGATCCGGAAATGTTAACGAGGTAAATGATTTAAACGTGGCACAACTTAAAAATCTTATTACAGTACTCAGTACTCTATTTTTCATTAGTACCAAATACTTAGTTCGAGTGAGTTTTGGGCAGTTCTGCATAATAATTAATTTCAAGTGGTTTTTAATCGATGCCCAAAGTACGTTGATATTTACCATGTATGGCGTTCATGAGTCCAAATAAGATTTACGTCATCGAATGCGAGCATAACAAATAAAAGACATGAGTGGAGTCTACAACGAAGTTTGCAAAATTGATCGTGCGGCTCTTGCATGGTATTAAGTTAACCGTTACGTCCATCGGTTTTTTACCTCTGGAAGCTGGTGATGGGGCGTAAGTGACCTTGTGACTGACGAAACTCGTCAAGCGACTGTGGGAATCTAGTCTTCATTAACAGCAGTCAGCGTCGTCGAAAGATTTTACAAGACGTACTAGTTAACTTTAGCGCTCATAAATCAAGAATTGCAACCGCTAGAAAATAAAACAAACATGGGAGCTCAGGTAGACGGACAGACCGACACTAATAGTCTAATAATACTGCGGGTTTTGGCTCCCAGCCCGCTCTAGGGATGCTCCTAACAAAAGGGAATTTTAAAAGACGTAGTGTCGCTTTTTTAAATAATTTGTCATGCTTTGATGCCTTTAGAGGTCACTTTTGTTTGGGTATAATTCCGCTTTAGGATGCAAAACAGAATATTGAGTTTAGAACGTCGATGTCATTGTGCTTGCGTCAATGTTTTGGTGTTGCTTTGTCCGTTAGCAACAACCCTAAATCTCTCGTCACGCCGTGTTTCTTTCGCGTTGATGTGGTTTGGAGGAAATTCGCTATTTATTACTTTCACACGAGTCTCGGTCATCGTGTCGCTCGTAATGTTGGTTTAGTATTCGTTTCAAGGATAAGGCCAATTTATGACCAAATGGCTCTCTCTTTTCGCATCATAACAATTTATTCTGCTGATCTTCGCGTGGATATCCCAGCTTTCGAAAGCTTTAATTCATAAAACCGCTGATTAAGTACTGAAGTAATACACCTGCAGAAATCATAAAGATTTAGTTAAAACTTACCGATTGGATACTGTTCTGAGTCCAGGTCGCCGGCAGAAGACCAACAGGGCCAAAGAGTTGGCAGCCGCCGACACCAGATACAAGACCAGGAGTACAATCTCCTCAACCAGCCGGTCCTTAGCTTCCATCTCCTCTGACTTTAACGTTTGTCCAGGAGACATGAAAGTTTTTTCCAGTCAACAGTCATCACTATAACAAAACACTGCACGTAACTAGACACTTTCAGTACGAAATACAATCCAGAGTTTCTGTAGCAAGTCGCTGCAATGGTAGTCGCGTAAAGTTTTGAGAACACAGCGGTCGGGGCGACCGCGTCTTTCTCTCAGCGCTGTCGGTTGACAACTGAACTCCGCTCAGCCGCTCGCGCGTGGCAGGCTGGCAGGCCGCTATCCCCACCTCCATCTATATCTACTTATATCTATACTTATTAGATCGCTTCCATGCCTGGAAGACTTGTTTTAAGTCCACTAAGCTAAGCTAGTTCATTTACCTATTAAGCTAATTTTGTTAAGTTGGTCGAAGCGAGTACGAAGACAATTTTTTATACGATTAACTCATTCGATCCAGCAAAATAGCCAGATTTTTAATTAACTATTTAGTAAAACAATTACCTTTATGAAAAATAGAGTTAAGTCTTATAAAACAATATTATGTAGAGCTATTTAATGAATGTAAGGAAAACTGAAAAAAGGGTCACCGGTGGCGACTGGATTTTGGCCGAAGAATAAGTTATCAGGCTTCCGCTCCATTTGGGTCATTGGAAAATTTGGAAACGAGCCGTGACTTCATGACTCTTCTTTCTTTTTGCTTTTTATGTGGTAATCTTCCGGCTGGATAAACGGAAGGATCCATTTTCATGTCCTAGGAAAATGTGTTTACTGAAAAATCTGTCTTTTCATGAGATTTCGTTAACATTCTGATTCTGTATGATATAACTTACTTATACCAGGAATTCGTAGGTATATCTGTATTTTTTTCGGGTCTACAAATAGATTTTTTTTTACCTTAGGTAATTATCTTTTGTATTAAATTTGATATTCAGAAATATAAATTAATTAATAACATTTTTTGGTGGGGGTGGGAGTCACATTTTAGTCAAAATACAGTGTTGCACTCCCTGCTGAATATATTAATTCGATTTGATAGAGTTCATATAGATAATCACCAAATTAAAATATATAAATTATATTTGTTTGGAAGTGGGTTAAGAAGAGAAGTATCGAAATCGGTTGGCGTGATATATTATTGAGTTATTCATCTATTTCTCGTGCATATTGCACATGCTAATGCATTTAAGACTTATATGGTTAAAATGGAACTAATCGGAAAGCATCAGCTTTCAAACAAAAAATAATTATCAAAATCGGTTCACCCAGTCGAAAGTTCTGAGGTAAGAAACATAAAAAAACATACAGTCGAACTGAGAACCTCCTCCTTTTTTGAAGTCGGTTGAAAATATAAAAACTCTGATCATTCTGTTACTACGCGTTTAGATTTGCCAGTAGGATTTTCATAGATATTAGCAAAAGTAGTTAAGGTAACAGGTAGGCGACTATTTTATTCCTCTACATATTTATTGAATTAATATGCTAAAAAACGAAGAAAGTATTGAAAATAAGAGAAAAAAAAATATATTACGGAAAATAATAAAAAAAAAATTCTACACAACTTGCACGTTACGTATATAGAAAATATTGACGTAATTTTGAACTGCTCAAAAGAATGTAGGTACAAACTACTTTGGTATGTCAGGGTTCAGGGTACTTTACAGATATAATTATCTAAACAGCGTGTCGACGCCACTGGTGACCGCCGTGCTGGCTGCTACCTAGCTCAACGTAGGTATAAGTATCGCAATACAGCGAGGTCCAGCCAGCATCCTTGGCACCATGGTGCGGCATGCCGCGGGGTCCTAACTTTTTAGATTTACTTTAGTTTTATTTAGTCTTAATTTGATAGGTTACTGCAGTTTAGTTATATTTTATTCTTTAGTTTATTTAGTTTTAATTTGATAGTCTACTTTAGATTTAATTATTACTTATGTTATACATTTTATATGCACAATTTGTACCCTTTGATATGTAGGTATTGAGTAAATGTTACCTAGAATTCAAATTTCCTTGGCTGCGAGTAACTTTCAATGAGTTTACGCGTTTCAAGTGTTTTGTCTGACTATCGAGCCATGCGTCAAAACATTCCTTAGCTACGTTATCGATTATAAATCTTCGATAAAGATAATTGTACCTTATGATCGAGGTAACTGCGCCTACGTATGCAATGTGATTCAATAGATGTTATCAAAAATTATCTTGTATACTACCTACAGTAATTAATTGTCCTTTTGAGACAAGGGCTTGAAACGTCGGAATGTAATTTAATTAATGAGTGAATGCGATATATTCCGTTAAAATAGTTTTAATTTCCTGGATAACTATCGCGGTAACGGAGGAAAATATTATAATACAGTTGATCGAGCAAAACTATTTTGTATAAATAATATAAATAAATAACGTTTATCATAAAAGCGTAACAGCTAGATTAATTTTGCGTAGTAAATTTAACGCCAAATTATATCAGCATAATTATGTTATGTAACTTTCATACATACTGAAATGTGATTAATTATAAGTAGGACGCTTTAAACGAAGCGTGAAGAAGCACCTAGCGGGCGAGCAAAGCGGTGGCAACAGACAGGTTACTGCTGGTCTTCTGTTCGTTGCCGCCGCGATTTGGGCTCTACTTTTCATTTACGATCAGTTGGAGTGGAGACACTTTGTCGTGCCAATATATATAAAAAAAGTTACTTATGTTAATAGACGCTTATTAAACTTAATGAAATTCTCATAAATAGCAATAATTATAAAGCATAAAAAATATGCTAATATTAGGAAAAACTTTTATTACGAATATCTGAGAAACAATATATCTCGAAATGATAGGTAATCAGATCCTTTTGTAAACATGTTTATTAAACTTTTTTTCATTGTTGTCTGACTTTCGTTTTAAGTTACAGGATGAAAATAGGAATAAAAAAAGAAAAAACAAGATATTATTAATATAAATTCGCAAATAAAGAAAAAAATAGCCTGAATGGCTTCCAGAAAACGATGGCATGAAGTTGTCTTTCTTTGTTTTGCTCGACTTGGCGGGGGTACTAGCGTGCCTTCAGATACAAAAGATATTAATTTAAATCTAGAATACGCCCGTGATATTGTACAACGCAGTTCAAAAAGAGTTTAAAAGGTAGAGAAGGGAACAAAGTTCATAATTATAATTTTTACTGAATTCGGCTTCATAGTTCACGTGCAAAACTTGGTAAACCTCAAAAGATTATATTCACGACTTAATACATCATCAGATCCTGACTTTGTGCCAATGGGTCCATCTCGGGGTTATATCCGTTTTATTCGGGCCTCACTGAAAATCAGCGTTGCGTTGTGTGCACTGCGGTGCACTACGTGACAACAAGCTGAGTGAGGACCCTTTGGCACAACTTTCATATTTTTGTTTTAATTTAATTTTGAGTTATGTTTTGTGCTAATAAATTCATTTCATTTCATAAAAAAAAACAAGTTAATTGGGTCATGATTCTCGGAGATATCAAGTAAAATATATACAAAACTATGTAATTATGGAGTCGATTTCTCAATCGACCTCCTCATTTTTTGAGGTCGGTTAAAATTTGACGAAAATTTTGCAGTTGAATTGGCAGTTATACGACACTGTACTTTGTACTATAGTACTAAATAATACAAAGAGTCAATAATTGTCTTACGTATTCCTCTGAAATTCAGCAAACGTTAAATAATAGTGTTCACGCCTCGTAAATGTACGTAAATAAACAATCTTCTATGCAATATTATTGCGGCTATAATGAAATATATTCAACTTTATTATGTAAGAGATGGAATAGATAATACAGTGGCGTATTTGCAGAATACAATCGTAATCTGAAAGACGTATATTATTATGAAAGTCGTATGGAGTTACTACGTTTTAGAAATATAATAGTTACACGGGTCTTCTGCGTGCAGAATTGTATTAACACTGCAAATCCGAACATAAACAGTTGAATGTTTCTGACCCTTATTCTGATAGGCATAAAATGCACGAAAGATCAGTTTTTGTGAACGATGTCTTATATTTCAGACAACAGAAAGTGGGTGGGCAGTTTATTAGTTTTTTAACATGAACTCAGTGCGTGGTAGCTTTAGACACCCACTAGGTACACCATTCCAGGTCTGGACGGTACCGGTTCAAAACTTCACTATTTATGTAAAGCCGTAGTTTCAGATGGGTGGATTCATGGGTGGATCAGCTCAGGACCGGGACCAGTGCATCTGCATACAAGAAAAGAAGCCTGAGCAGTGGGCGAGTAACGGCTGAAAATGATAATGATGATGATAATTTCAGATGGCTCGCGTGCTTATGAATTACCTGCCTACTGTTTGGTACTCATAATATGAGTTGATTTTCAAATTATTATTAAGGGAACACACGAAAAATGTAAAATGTACGTGCAGTTCTTTACACGGAATTATCCGAATTCATATTACTTTTACAATCAACTTCAGTATCAATAACGCTGAAGCTAATTGAAATTGAAATATTGGGCGTTTCATTGAAAAAACAAAGGTAAAGGATTACTGTCCACATCTCTGTCACTGATGTCAAACTTTGTTTACAGATAAATCAAAGTATCCAATAGCTTGGCTTGGTATTCCAGTTGGCTGGATTATCCGGGTTTTCAGGGTTCCGTAGCCAAATTGCCAAAAACGGAACCCGTTTCTTCCGTCTGTCCGTCTGTCACAGCCGATTTACTCAGAAACTATAAATGCTACAGTAATGAAATTTGCTAAGGATATGTGCGATCGCCAACCCACTTGCCCAGCGTGGCGATTACGGGCATTTACCTCCAAATGCGTCCGTACGCATAGGTAATAGGAGAGGCTTTTGTCCAACAATGGACTAAAATAAGCTGATGATGTGACAGACAGAATCGCGCCCTCTAATGGTTCCTTTTGTACCTCCTTCCCACGGAACCATTAAAACGCTATATGATTTTAAATCGCGAATCCTTATTAACATTTTTAAATCACAAAGTCAAAGTGACGTTTCCCTTATGGTCTATGACCGGTATGAGCTATGGTTCCGGGAGCACAAACGGCGCTTTCCGGTGACGGGTGAAGCGGATCGAACTGCCGGTCATTCGTTCAGTGAGTGATTTAATCATTCAATCGCTTTTCATTTAGTGTTTCCAGGGTGCCTAGGAAGAAAGAGAAAAAAAATTGTACCAAATTCCGAAGGCTTAACGAAGCAAGAAATTGTTATATCATTTGTGGTCAAATCTGTAAAAATTAGATTCCTACGTTGGTTCCCACGCCGGAATCTCAAAAACAAATTATACCTACATAATATTACGAGTAGTTACGTGATCTCGTCATTTTGTACGGGAAAGAGTTTTTTTCCGCGATTTCGGCGTTGTTTCCATACTAAAAGTTGTTCAGTATGACTTATATTTATATATACAGTGTGTGCAAGGGTATGAGCAGAGATCGGCACCATTCGTGCCACACTGGGGTTCCTGTAGTAACTTTAAAATAATCTTTATTTATTATATCATGTTTTTGTTTCAAATAATATGTTCGAGCCCCGAACAAATAAAACATAGAAGCCGAACGCCATACTGAATTGCCTTTCAAAAACGGTCCTGAATTTTAGTTGACAAGTGTCAGCCCCTCTTCAATGCATCACGGTAATTAATTTCAATATCAACCTATAAAAACTTAAGCCGCCATTTAAAAATAGTTGTGATTAGTCTATCAAAGTTTTGATTGGCTATTTCTATTTGTATTTGTCAAAGATGTTGCGCCGACATATGCGCGGTGTTAAGAAAAGTGCTGTCCTGCCCATTTTGGCACAATTGAACAATAGTTTTTGGGGGCATTTTTGAGCTGGAGTTAGACGACCATGTTATATATGGTCGCAGTGTTCGAGTTTGTGTATTTTAATAGCGTTAAATAAAAAATAAAAAAATTATACGAAATACCGCCATGTGGCACGATTGGTGTCGATCACTGGTTATGTGTGACTCAGGAAACATCCTGTATATTATATTGAATAATCCTGACACTTTGTGACAATTAATCTACCTATTCTTACTGCTGTCAGAATACGGTTATCTACTCGTAACAAGGGAACTAATTTCTGGCGAAGCTGAACCTGAGACGCGAATGTTCAGTCGATGTCATGTTCGAAGAAGAGCGTAATGTTCGCGTTTATTCAGTGAATCATTGCGTGAACATCGTAATAGTAAATACTCGTTCACAACGCACTGTGCAAATACACCTGACCTTAGTCGTAACGTGCTGAAGGATGAAGTACAGGCTCACATTTTTATTTAAAAAAAAACGATTTTGAAGTCTAGCAACAGTACTATGTTTTTTTATTCTTATTAAACCCTTTATAGAGGGCATCGGTTTCAAAAGCGACCACCCTATAGCACTATCTTCTTGTATTTTTTTCTTGTACAGAATTTTTCGTACTATAGAACGGCGTTGAGGCTTGAACCCACGATTTTTTCGAGTCTTGCCCGTTAAAGGGTTAAATTCGATACAGAGTACAGATTGTTTTTATTCAATAAGTTTTCATTTTGTTTATGTATGTATCAAATATATCGTTACCTGATTGATATTCCATACCGCCTATTCCGTATATTGATAAACCGTACTTCAAAGTAATATTTTTATTCTAGACGATATGATAGCTTATATTTGGGTACTTCGTCGTGAAGGAATTGTTGATATTGACAATAGTGAAAAAATAAATGCTAATACTTCTTTCGATTCGTTAAAACATACAATTTAGTAGTCGGTGGAAGTTGTTATCAAAGTCGACCCGCAAATCAAAGTAACCCCGGTTTACGGCACCCACACAAGCCTTTATTGAGCTAACTGTCAGACCAGCGTGTAAGAATGTCTAATGATTTAAATGGGTATTTATTTGATTATCATGCGGATAGTATAGTTATACCTAACTATACTGCATGATTAAAATTACAGGGTAGCGTAATGATCTTAGGCACATTAGTAAAGTAATTAGTTATTTTTCAAGTTACTATAGGATACCCGCCGGGAAGATCCATAAAACCGATCACTGGTAATAAATAGGTCCTATAATGTTGAAGGGAGTTAATTGGTTCAAATTAACGAACACGTCATAAAAGGATTAGGGTAATTAGACTAATTAGACTCAAAAGGATCGAATTACTTTTAGTACCTAATCACCAACATAATTAAGAAATGAAAGTTAGGTACAAATTTCCTATAACCTAATATATTATTATTACATAATTATAATTATGTACCTACCTATCAATTTGTACGACCCCGTTGATACCAAATTTTAATTCTTTAAGTTTTGTTTGACTTGAGACTACTATACTCGTAGCGGTTGCAATTTGTTTTATTTTCAAAATTATTATACGTAATATAATAATTATATTATTATAACATATTATAATAACATAATTAAAAAGAAAATGGTGATCGTTATTATTTTGTTACGAAAGTTAGATAATATATGATAATATTGGTTATATGTGCAACTTTAACACGAAAGAGTGGCGTCAAGTTGTGTTTTTATAAAGCTCTTAACAATTTGCATTTTTTTGCAATCGACCTATTTACGCTAGCTACATTTATAAATTTAAATGATGTGGGGTAAGATGAACCATGGGGTAAGACGTAACTATCTAAATGTCACTTAAATCAAAGGAGCTTTAGTAGTAAACGTCTGTGGCTGATAAACATTAGTTTAAAAGCCTCACACTTTATCGTATCACTGTCGTTTTATATCCATTACGCTTAATCCGACGAATGTCAATATATTCATCCGTAAAGGTCACGAGTATAATGGATACAAATAACGGGCCAGTCTAGGGATACCAGTTGTCGGGAATTTTATTAATTTATGAGGCATTCAAGAGAGATTTGGTAATTTCAGTTGGTATAATGATGAAAATTGGACTCTATTACGCCTTTCCGCTGTATTTCGTGAACAGTGACACTATATTAGTATTTTCTTCGGTTACCGCGAGGATTACTCATTAAGTAAAACTATGAAAACGGATAAAGTCACGTATATTCAAAACTACAATTTATGTACATAGATTAAATCTAACTAATCTACTTAACCTAACCTATATTATCTAAGATTGGCCCTTGTGGCATTGTACCGAGAATGCTGGCGGCATTACCTCGCTGTATCGCAATACTGATGCGTTGTGCGAGGAAGCCGCCAGCTCTTCGCTCTTTAGTTACGGTCAACCAGACGTTTCGCGATCTCAGCAAACAATTTGCGTGCGCTAGGGCCCCATGAACCTAAAGTTTCTACGCGTATATTAACTAACTTTAACTTCATTCCGACGTTTCGAACACTTTACAGGTTTCGTGGTCTGCGGGCTGGAAGGTGCAAACAAAATTCGACAAAAACAAAAGATATGAAGACCTTGGGAATAAATAAGCTTGCACAGGCTCGTTGCTCTTTGCAATTCTTAAAGAGATGTCAAGATGAAGACCTTATTCTCACTTGCGTAAAAATTGCTTCGAAGAAGGACATTTTCGGTAGTGAACGCATACGAGTACTTCGCCAGGCGAGTGTCGCCCGCAAACCACGAACCCTGTAAAGTGTTCGAAACGTCAGAATGAAGTTAAAGTTAGTTTATCCGTTTTCATAGTTTTATTTCAAGTGACACTATTCGTTAATACGGTTGAAATATTTACAGACACCGTATTCCTGTCGCCGTTTTAAGGTTATAACAACAATACTAAAAAATACGTGTACTAAAATATATATTTAAGTACTCGTAACGCTCCATTTAACAAACGTGATTTTTAATGATAAATTGATAATGGTGCGGAACCCTTCGTGCGCGAGTCCAACTCGCACTTGGCCGGGTTTCTTGAAATACCTACGTTACTTGAATTTACCTCTAAAAGAAATAGAAATATAGTACTAGGCGCGTTTGACTCTAACAGTTGATACACTAAGGGCATACTTACAATTCCTATCCAAATCAGTATGAAATTCTGTAAATTTATACGATAAGCGAAAATTTATGACTTGAATGGCATCTTGATCTTGGCTAGGCATAACTCTCTGTACTGTAGCTATGCCTAAATCATATTTTTTTGCGCGAACATATTGTAATCGTTATAATGGCGGGTCCAGATCCTGAATTCGATCGATTCGTATATATTTCATTATTTAGAACCGAATTTATACTATTTGGTACCCGTTGTAAAAAAAATTGTACTTCTTCTATTTCAAAATTATATTCAATCAGTTCGATCCCGCCATTATAACGTTATAATGGCGGAACCAGATCCTGAATTCGATCGATTCATATTGCATTATTTAGTACTGAATTTATACTATTTGGTAAGGTCCGACCGAGATCTCGGTCTCGGTCTCGGCTCTCGGCCAAAAATGGCCGGGACTCTCGGCCGCCATTATAACGGTTACAACATATTCTAGCATATGATTGCAGCACCAACCCTGTGGTTTGTGCTGTTATCTAATAATGTTCGCTTGAATTGAAGCCCTATTGATTCTCAGGGAATATCCCAGCATTTTCAAGGGCATAAAGGTATTTGACCACATAAAACGTTAAGCAATATTAAAATATTATAACGGCCGTGTGCGAGCGTCGTAAAGCTAATTACGAGTGATAATAAACCTGAAAACATTTATGGGTACAACATGTTCACGGTTAAAGTTCATGGTTTTGGGCACATTTAAGTCTAATGACAATAATAATATTTATGGTACTGAGTCACTGTCGAAAACAAATAAAGGTTTAAAGGATGAACAATATTGCTTTGCTCTTTCGCGATACAGAACGTGTAGTTAATTAGTGTAACCCGTTATAATTACTTGCGTATTTTTTGCACGCAATTATTTTTCCCATCCTCCCGCCGCAAATAGCTATGACAAATCACCACCAATAACACTATATATCTGAAAAAGTTGTGGCTCTCCGATATTTTGTGAATTCGTTGGGTATTTTTTTATTTATTTTTTAAAGATGTGTAGTATATGTAGGTACGTATGTTTAATGTATATTTTAACTATATGTGTATTTCATGTACGAAGTTAGCTTAGTAAGTATTTAATAGTTATTTGGTACTCTCATACATTCACCGCAGTACACGTGTATGTTTGTCTATCTTTTGCTTCCTATTCGCAACTTCTTTGCTCAAAGGTTAACTGGAAGAGATCCCTTACAGGGATAAGTTCGCCTTTGTACCTGTCAAATTTACTGTTAATATGTGTATGTTTACCTGTATTTTGTGTACAATAAAGAATTTACATACATACATACTAACTCGACACGTGTTTCGCCCCTCTACGAGGCATCATCAGGAGTTGACGATGTTGTCGGTCTGGTGTCCGGAAACGGAATTACCAAACGAGCGTTCGCTCATTCTGTCCTCACTCTACGAAATCAACGAATTTCGACGAATCACGTTTTGTGTAACGAACGAATTTCGTAGAGTGATAGAATAAGCGAATCCTCGTTTAGTCTAAATCCACCTTTAAATGTGAAGATACCTGTATTAGAACAGTTCCAGGGACAAGTGAGATTTCGGAAATCCCGGTATTCTGATTTATGATTACCTATACTATAATAATTAGGTAAATACTTACAACAAAATGTCACAATATTGTTTAGGTTTATGTATCCTCCTCCTCCTTGCGTCGTAATCCTCATTGCTGAGGGTCGTGAAGCCCCCGTGGTATGAGCTTCTGTCTTACGGAGTCCCGCCATCTGTGCCTATTCTTGGCATTGTGTAGTGCAGTGTGTAGCTGGGTACCCAACGCAGAACGGACTTGATCTGTCCATCTTATTGGGCTGCGGCCTCTTAATCGTTTACCATAAGATGGATACGTTGGTGCGAAAAGCTGTCCAAGGAATTTGCAGCATTTTCCTCCAGCACCACATCTCAAACGCGTCGATACGGTCACGGTCCGCCTTTTTAAGAGTCCAAGTCTCAAACCACGGACGTTCCAAGTCGCGAACCTACGTTGTTTCCGGATTGATACTTTGTTGTTAAAATCACCAGTAGCATAACAGCTTGAGGAGCTTTTTGAGGAGATTTAATACCTCACGGTCACTGAAACCGCTCCGTAGTGGAGTTGTCGGGATAAGAAACCGCCGCCCGATACTCGGCGTTGACACTTTTACGGTTGGGTGGGTCGTTCTTCGCGAAAACCAACCCTCCTCCTTTTTCATCCGGGCTTGGGACCGGCAACGGCGGAGTTAAAATTTATGTATATTCACACGAATAGTTCATAGGAGTAGCACCATAGTAAATTCAATTCAATTTTTTTTATTTCAGATCTCAAAAAGATTTTTACATTGTTAAATACTACGAAAAAATACTTAATGTTAATTAAAGTGCAGTATAGTGCACAAATGTGATTTTTATTCGTTCTGGATATGAGATCTATTCTATTTATCCCTAAAAATAGTATTTGATAAAATACTATAATAAGTTTCCTATGTAGTTAGTTAATTTTGTCACATTAATCGATCCAGTTAGTTATTTTAAGTGGGTATTAAATTCAGATTTCCTGTAATACAGACGAAATGGACTGACATGACAATTTTATGATGTGTTGTTACAATTTTTTTTATATAAAATGAAAAAAGCACAAAACATTCTTAAAACTAAAATACATACTAATAATGAACTGATTAGCTAATTATATTTTTTTATTATGATTATACATATTTGTGAGTATAATTTTGTTTTCATACAAGACTTTGTAATTAAGTAATTTTTTTCTGTCCATTAATTTCATCAGAAAATGCAACCAAAGTTCAAAATTGATGGAGTGTTGCTGTTTGTACAATTTTTTTGCAGCCTACCCTAATAACACTTAAAGACAGGGCATTTGGTGTATACGTGCCATGCTTGTAAATGCTAGATAATGAATTGGCATTTCGCACTAATGAGTATTTGAAAATGTCAAGGTTCATGTTATTGTGGTAAAAAGTTTGTCTGTACCTATTAGTCCTTATCCCGGACAGATAGAGCATTTTTTAGGGTTCCTTAGTAAACCAGGATGCTTAGACAAGTTGCCAATCGCTAAAGGTGCGTTTAAACCAAAAGAGCATTCGCTGTTCTAGCGCCCGTTCTACGAAATCAACCAATCACGTTTTGTGTACCGATAGAATTTCGTATAGTGGGAGGTTAGAACAGCGAATGCTCTTTTAGTTTGAACGCACCTTAACGATTAATCGTCAATTGTAAACAAAAGGCAGCTAACTGTCTTTGTCGCACTAGTATGAAGGAGTGACAGAGAGGTAAAACTACGATACGCTACTAAGCGTTAGCGATTAGCAACTTGGCTAAGCATCCAGGAACTCTACTATACTCTACTATAAATTTACAACTTGGTACAGGTATACATATGAATAATCTGCTCTGCTAAGCATAATAGCGATATCTAAAAATATATGTAATGCAAACATGCACCTTAAATGTTATAGCTGAAGATTCCATTTCCAAATGCCTCTATTTTTGAGATAGGTATCGCTATTTCGCTTAGCAGGGCAGTAATGCCGAAAACATTTTTTTTCAGTACCCGCCCTACTACAGGTAATATGGGGATGATTTTGTATTAGTAGGTAATACACACGGCTTACATTTATATTATACCTAGAGTTCCTCTATATCTGGTCATTACCTGAAAATATGTCTACGATTGCGTCTAATTAGCAATTGCAAAGACGCTTTCATAATTGGTTTTTATATTTCCTTGGTCTACACCATGTTTTTATTGATTTCCGTTAAATTAAAGGGAAGCTTATATTTAAGTCAAAAATTATCAATTTCTCTAAGAAACTAGTGTCTTAACTCTTACTGTTATTGAGTTATTAAAAAAATAAATTTAATAAATGAACAAGTGTATTGAAACTTTTTTTATTGTATTACATATTAATGGTAATGTTACTTATTTTGACATGTGCCGTCAGTCACCTGAGATCTTATTCTTAAAGTTCTCTCACACTTGCCATTACAATTACAGATTTAGTGAGAATTGACTTGCCTTCGGAAACGTTCGTCAACGTCATGCTCTTTCAGTCTATGTCACTGAGACTGACAGTAATAGCTGTCATGCTACTTCAGTCAGACTCGGTGACACTGCCTGAAACAGCATGTGTTTACGAACGTTTCCGAAGGCAAGTAATTTCTCACTACACCTGTAGTTACTAGGCATGGAAACGAATATTTTTTTTTTACGTAATTAACAAAAGCCGATATACGAATACCAGGCAACTTTTATTAATGTTCCAAGTAACATGTCAAATTTAACGGAAATGTGAAAAACACCCTGTAAAACTTGACTAAAGTATTTTCTTGTAACTATCCTCGATTTTTAAAACTCGTATTATATCACTGTTGCGTAAACTACTATTTTAATATGGCTGTCAGCTTTTTAATGACACAATAAAGACCTGCAGTACAAAACGAGCAACACTTCTGCCTTGTCATGTAATTGACGTAGGTAATTCCACAAGAAAATAACTCAACTTGCAACAATACAATGTATGATTATCTTATTTATGGTGAAAGATGTGTTTTTATTTACATACTCGTGTGTACTACTGTCATCCTTCAAACATATTATTGGCGCTATAATTCGTGGCGTTAATTAAATATGATCAAAAAACACGCAAACGATTGGTAATTTGTATTACGCTTAGAATTACCGATAGTTTCGGGTTTCTCTCAGTTTCATTTACCATGAAATATCGATTGAGAACGTTATTGCCATAATATTTATGCGATTGTTTTAAAAATGGACATGACATAAACCTAATTTCATCTGGCAATAATCTAAAGCATTATGACGATTGACAGCAATTCCGATTTTTTGACCCCTTATTATATTCACGTAAAATTTTACTAAAAAGTTAGAAGAAACGTATTCTTTCGGTTTATTTTATTTTGAATGATACTCCCAGTTTCACTGGGTTAAAAAATGTCTCATTCTGAAAGGGCATGAATACAACTAGATTCCAATCTGACCAAGCAAATTTTGTTAAAAAAATTTTCCAAGCGGTATCACTAAATTTTTTATGATTTAAAAATAAACAAAATAGTAGGTGCTGTTAATAATTTGATACTTTCAGTTTTAGGTCTCACGTGTTCGCGGATATTTCATTACGTAATAAAACCTGTGTATCATGAACCGGAAAAATATGCAAAGAAATGGATAAATTATGTATAATTTAAATTCTATTATTAAGAATTCATTTTATTTCTCACTTTGCTATAATCGTTTATTGTGAGTCTAAGTGTAAGCATTATTAGGTGTTTTTCGTTAATTTTAACTGAAGGCATATCACGTCAACATAATATTTTCATATATTTTATTAAGTTTATTACACGTGAAAATCCAAAACGTACCTATTCTAGTATCAAACTCTTAAAACCTCTAACACAAAGTGTCACCATTCCAAGATTTTGAATTGAATTTGTTGCCAATAATGAAGGTAAAATTTCAGTGGTCTACTAAACACGTCGACAGAAGAACACAAAGAATAGTGCTACACTTTTCTTAATATACTGTACTGTAGTAATTTTTATATCAACAATAAAAACCGATATTTAATATGAGATGAACAAATATAAAAATAAAAAAATGTTTTTACATTTCTAAATGCTATCTGGCCCCAATTTCACAACATTGACAAGTCCGACAATTGTAAATCTACGGTATCTCCAATAGGGAGCGTCTACAGGCTACAGTTACCGCTTACCATCGGAAGGGCCGTGCGTTTGTTTGCCACCAGCATAAAAAATTGTGCAAGAACTTTAATAAATCAACAGTAAACAGCTACTTTTATGCGAAGCAAAATTACAATTGTCACAAAAATCACGACAATTGTAGCGAAATACCGACATAAGCCGAACCTCATGTCAAGAATTAATGAAATTTGTACTAAACCTTGCGACAATTGTCACGGGTTTCGGAAAATAAAAAGTAGTTTATTAACGATATAATAACGTTATTAGTAATAATTTTATGTTGGTGGCAAACAAGCACATGGACCGTCCGACAGTAAGCGGTAGCCGTAGCCTACGGAGGCCTGTGACGTCAGTAACAGTGATATTTTACAATTGTCACAATTGTAATTATGGTGAAATAGGCCACTGATTGTATCACAAAAGTCTAGAAAAAAAATGTTATCAATTGCAATTTAAAATTTGTTCAATTTTCGTTCTACCGTATCGTGTTTTTTGTTGACGGTCAAAAGGCTAAATAAGAATTTAAGTGGATATCTTATTTGTTTATAGGTTCGCAAATATTTTGGCAACAAGTCAACATCAACTCTTCGGTTGGCATTGTTGACAACCAAATCATACTAAGTAACAAATATCTACTTGAAATAAACCTCGTATCTCAGTTCTAATTCAACACTGACATACGACGTTGCTAAAACTAGTTACTGCTTATGTAGTGAGTTTTGCTTACAGCTGACGATCTGCGAAAATATGATGCTACAAAAGAATTGATTTCACAATGATAATAATTTAATAGTACATTGTGCATCAAGGGAGGTAAGTACGGAATTACTAACGAGAGTGTTAGAAGCCCGACGCCGTCAGGCGGAGGGCTTTTATGACTCGAGTTAGTATTCCGCTTACCGACCGTGATGCATACAATGTTTTTCATCACACTTGCCGACAAAAAAAAAAGTTTTAAGACATAATACAGGGTGTTTTTTTTTCGACCGTTCAAATTCTACGTAGTGAATGTGTAGGTCATACTCACCAACTTTTACTATGGGGACAACGTCGAAATCGCGAAAAAAAAATCAGCTGTTTCATACAAATTGGCGGCATTACGCCGGCCGAAATGTATGAAACAGCAGATTTTTTTTTCGCGATTTAGAGTTTGTCCCCATAGTAAAAGTTGGTCAGTATTACCTACACATTCACTACGTAGAATTTGAACGGTCGAAAAAAAAACACCCTGTATAATACAATGACGTACTGACATTTCTATTATTCCCTAGGGAATTTCACTTTTCTATTACTCCCGCTACGCACGCAAGCAATGGCGCGCTTAGACAGCAAGTGTGATGAAAAAATATATAAATCATTCAATACTAAACAAGTTACAGATAAGATAAGACATAAATGTTATTACGAGTGAGTGAGTGTAACATTGATTCATGTAATTTTATCTTTACAGGTTTTCCCACCCATATATGTTACAACGTATCGTAAATTCTATTATTAGTCAACGAAATGAACTAAAAATATTTCCAATACGCATTTGACATTATTTTGCCAAGTCCAATGTACAATATAATGAAAATATTATTGCTCCTTTGCTTTTACCGTGTGTAAATGTACTTAATACGGGCGATAAATTAAACAAAGCATGAGATTAATTAGTGCAATCGTGGATAACAAGGTTATTTTTTTAATTTACTCTTAATTCTGACCTCACATATTTTTTTTAAGATTTTCGGAGCATCAATGTAGGTATGAACATTTTGTTATTATTAATATGGCAGTTGTCAATCTGCTTTTGAAATTACCTGTCAACGAGCGTTTAACTTGAGAATGTTGCTCTACATTGCGCGCCGAATTATTTTGTACGGATAATTTAGTTGCTCTCATTTTAAGTAATAGTACATTTCGTTACAAGTGTAAAATGAAGTTTTTACACGTGTATCGAACGACTTTTTTCATAACAAGTCCCTTAAATAGAGAAATTTACGCATATTTTACATTTCCGCACTAGTTAGGAAAAAGTTGTTTAAAAGTACTTATTATGTCCTAAACTAACACCTGTTAAGAGCTTCGCATGAGTAGCGGTTACCATACATTGTGGGTACTATTTTAATTACGAGTATTTCACTTCAATAATTTATTTCGGAGGGAAGTCCATAAACGTTAGTAAGGGCTTACAATAAAATATCTTAAGAGTTACTAGTGATATACATAGTTTAAAGATAAAACCTTGGTACGAGTAGGTATTAATTACCCTGGAGAACAGTGCAGAGTTCCAGTATTGTTGTATAAGTACTATATTGGTATGTATTTGATTTTTAAGAATACAATACTCGTTACAATGCTGGTCGACACCACCGGTGACCGAAGAGCTGGCAGCTTCCTCGCGCAACGAATTTGTATTGCAATACAGCGGGCAAATGCTGCCAGCATTTTCAGCACCATACCAAGGGGGTCCCATTTTTTAGATGTATTTTAGGTTTATTTAGTATTAATTTATAGGGTTTTTCATGTACTTATTTATTTTGTTTACATACCGAATAAAGATCCACTTTCTCATACTTTTAAAGAATAGAGTCAATATCATCTGTATTTTTCAAGGCATGTATGTAAATAATTGCACCATCATTCCAAAAAAAAAAACAACGTGTATTCAATAATAAACAACTTTAAAGGTCATTTACTTTTTCCAGCCGTTTGTGAACTATATTAAGATGTATGATTATAATTAAGAACGTTTAATGCTGCTCCTGGCGGGCACCTAAAAATGTAACGTGTAAAAGAAATCCTGCTCTTGGCACAGGACCATGTGTGGTCTTCTTCTTCTTAGTGTAAAGGGATCAAATGATATAAATTATTTTCTGCCAGTGTCTTGCCACTTTTACTTCTAGGGGAGAAGCATTTGCCAGATCTTCCGAAGTGCACATAATTGGACACATGAAGCACTGCATCATGTGTTTTGTTGTTTGTAAATCGCCACACTCACAGAGGAAATGAAGTGCATATGTGGTGAAAAAAAAAGTCCCGCTGAGTTTCTTGCCAGATTCTTCTCGGGTCAGTGTTGTTAGAACCGGAAGTAGTTTTTATTTGCTATTTATATTTACGATTCAAAAGCGCTCGGTGTTGGGCCTATTTGAATAAGGAATACTTTGACTTTGGCAATAAATTACATGTCATGTACGTGGTGGGGTTGTTTGTATAAGGGTCATTTGCAGAAAAAGTGTACCTTTTAATGTCACGAAAATAAGTATGTAAATTGAGATTTCTCAGTTTAGTTACTCCCATACTAAAGGTATGAAAAATTCTCTACCAAATTGTTTTTTTTTTGTCAGTTTCGTTACACTTAGTTTCATACATTTAGTATGGGAGTAACTAAACTGAGTAATCTCAATTTACATACTTATTTTCGTGTCATTAGGGACATACTTTTATTGTTTCATAACTGAAAAGTACGCACGATGCCGAGTAAAATGATGTAAGTATTACAGTCCATGATCGCAAAAAAAATTAAAACGTACACTTTTTCTGCAAATGACCCATAAACGTCATTTAATGCGGAGTCTGTGTTAAAAAGTCTATATGCTAAACTCTGAATGATTTTTATTATAAGTATAAGATAAAACGAATTGCTTTATGCGGGGATCAGCTCTAGTAATTAATGAGAGATGAGAGATAATACATCAAAAATTTGTACCATTTAATTTTCAGTAAAGATCGTGTTTTTTTTACGCACTAGTGCGGGAAGTGGTTAATGTCTTCTCTGGTTGAATCTTCGTAGGACCATCTGTACTGAAAAACGTCGAACGATACTCGTACGAAAAGGAAATTATTACAATTTTCTTCGCACTAGTATAGAAATGTACTATTAAATCTCTTTTTTTCAAATATAGCACTACAAACGAGACGAAAAAAAATAGCTACACAGTCACTAACGTTTACGGCTGCAGGAAGCTATGATACTGAAACAGGAATGAAATTTTAATATAAACACTTATATTGCTTTTATTTGAATTATGAGTGTGGGTAGTATTCTATTGACATTTAAAATTCAAAGTAATATAACTCACACTGCGTTCAACTTTGTTGAAAATAGCAGCTTTGAATACAACTTTCAATAATATTTTTTATGTTATGGGGCTGCGATAGTCGCTCTAGATCGTACGGTCGGCTCTAATAATATGTATACGATTTTGATCCTTATGCCTTTGACATACGTTCCGTAATGTATATATATTATTAGACGTGACTGTACCAGCAGGCCTATCCAAGATGCCATTCGGCAATAAGTCACGATAAGCGATAAACGATAATGTATGAAAATGGTCACCTGACTTTTCGTACGAATCTGTCATTCTCGTACATTTATTACATACATATCGCTTATCGTATACCTACGATTGCCGCATGCTGACGGCAGTAAGAATACATTTGTCACCACCCCAACTCTTCCCACTGGGTGCCGTAAGAGTCGACTAAGGGATTGAAGTATCACTGACCATTTTATTGAAGGTTGGTGGGCAGAAGCTTCACCTGGACACAATACTGCGATCGCCAACCCGCTTACCCAGCGTGGCGATATTAGGTACTAACTCCTATGCCCATATGCATATGTAATTTATTTAAGTAATAAGAGAGGCCTACGTCCAGCTGTGGACTGGGATAGGCTGATAAATGATGATACGATTGCAGAATATTATCTTGACTAGTCGTGCTATTTCAGCAAACACCCTTAGCGATTCAGCGTGGAAATGCTGCTAGTGTCATAGGGATCATAATTAGTGTACAATGTGCCTATGAGGAAAGGGAAATCAACAGCGGATTTCTGACCGAATTTGAAGTTAAAAATGTCATATGAAGTTTTCTGGATTCAGTCTATTTTAGGAGAAAATTTGATTTTTTCTTAAAACCGTTTTAGACCGTTACGCTATGATAAACGCATTTTAGGAAAATTTGTCACCATGTTGACTTAGTGTTGTCACACTTAATTGACAGACATCAAATGAACAAAAATATTTTTAATTACCTAGCAAATATAAAAAAAACTTTAAAGTGTATTTTTTGTGATAGTTTGATTAATAAAATCCTTTTTTGTGTATTTTTTTAGCAGATTTGACCAAAACTCATTTAACATTTTTTGCTGATTTTAGTCTCAGGAATATGCTGTTAGAATTTTTCCCTTTCCTCGTGGACACCTTGTATAGTAGAATGAAATATGTAGCTGGATAGAAAGAACGACGAATGAGGAAGTACTCGGAATAGTAGGAGAAAAGCGATGCCTACTAGAAACAGTAAAGGGTAAATATGGGCTACCTGATACGACACGACAGCTTCTTTCTGAATATCCTAACGTAGAAGATCTAAAACAAGAGAAGCAGTTAAAGGACCCTGCGTACGAAGCTGGAGGTTCCGGGTTCGAATCCCGGCGAGGGCATCATTTGTGTATTTGTTTATCGCAAATATTTGTTCCTTAGTCATGGCTGTCTATGTATTTAAGTACATAGGTACTTAAATACACAGATGTAGATACATACATCTATTATATATGTATATCGTCGCCTGGTACCCACATCACAAGCCTTAATTGAGCTTCCGTGCGACTAGGTCGATTTGTGTAAGATGTCCCAAGATATTTATTTATTTATTCAATATATTGTATTTGAGCTCTTGACTATACACTCATATTTTCTTACGTTTCTAGAAGTTTAGTTTACCAAGGAGCTTCTAAATTCTATTTAAAGATCGTACAAGAAAACAGGCAAAAAAACGTTGATTGCAGGAACTAATTACTATCAATGATTGATTTTTTCGGTCTTTACTCATTTGATTGCTACCCGGAAATTAGAGGTAACCAGCGATGTGAATGGACTAAAAAATAAGTCTAGAAGTTTAATTTGTGTATAACTTGACTGGTTGTATAATTTTTAGGGTTCCGTAGCCTAAATGGCAAAAACGGAACACTTATAGTTTCGCCATGTCCGTCTGTGCGTTTGTCCGTCTGTCCGCAGCATAGCTCAGTGGCCGTTAATACTATAAATCTGCAATTTGTTACAAGTATACATATTAATCATTAATCATGCTAACAAAGAGTTATAATAAAAACAAGAAAAAAAATCTATGAAAAAAATCACGAATAGTACTAGCTTATAAAATACTTTAAAATAAAAATGTTTGGCCGTGTGGTGACTGCAATAAAAATACATTTGTCACCACCCCAAATCATCCTGTGGGTGTCGTAAGAGTCGACTAAGGGATTAAGTGTCACTGACCATTATTTTACAAAAGATTGATGATGGGCAGCAGCGTCATCATAGTGGACACATTCCTGCGATCGCCAATTTGCTTGCCCAGCGTGGCGATTATGGGCATTTACCTCCTAAAGCGTCTTATACGCATAGTTAATAGGAGAAACCTATATCCAGTAGTGGACTGTGATAGGCTGATGACGACGTGACGAGTGCTAGCTTATAGAATACTTTAAAATAAAACTATTTCGAACATAATCGGCTCAGCCGTTTTTGAATAAATACGGAACCCTATTGAGCATGGCCCGACTTGCTCTTGGCCGGTTTTTTTATTTTTCTATGTTTTATTCTACCAATTTGTCGGCGTGATTAATATGTATCACACCACACATACAGCCTATGATAGTCCACTGCTGGACGTAGGCCTTTCCTATTAATTATGCGTAATAAACGCATTAGGAGGTAAATGGCCGTATTGTGAATATGAGAATATATTTGTCACCACTCCAACTCCACTTGCGAGTGTAAGAGTCGACTAAGCGATCAATATGTATACCAAATTGCAAATTTCTAGTACTAACGGCCACTGAGCTATAATGCTGTGTACAGAGAGGCAGACGGACAGACTGACAGACGGACCTCCTTTAAAAGAGGTTAGATAAATTTTAGAATTATAACTAACGAGAGACTCAAACATATTAAAATATTATCGAACCGGGCTACTCACGTGTTTAAGTCGATGACTGCTCGACATGTTTCGACCCATTAAGAGGGCCGTTGTCCGGAGCACCCTCGGCCAAAGCCCGACGCGTACATGTCGAGCAATCATTGACTTAAATACGTCAGTAACCCGGGTCAATAATATTTTTATAGGTTAGATAAAGTATTATAAGATGTAGTTATTACTGTAATTAAAGCCACGTCGTTGTGACGGTCCCACTTGCAAGTATTTGGTCCCACAGCAAAAATAATCAGCGCAATAAAGAGCTTTTAGGGTCAAACGCAACCCCATGTTCGGAGTCTTTCCGGTGGACAATCTAAAAGGTAAGGCCTATAAAGCTTGATTTTCTTATGAAAGCCTTATCTTCATTAAGACGTATTCCTTTTCCATTGCGTTGTATGATAAGAATCATTACTACCTGTCCACAGGCTGTCAACTATCGACCACAGGAAAGAAAAAGTGCGTGTTCAGCTGAACTGTAGAGCCCCTCTTTCCTGTGGCCAATAGCAAGCAACTGGTAGGAGTGTAGTCGTGATTGTTATCATACAATTCAATAGGAAAGGAGTGCCTTTAAATGACAATAAGGGCTTAATAAGAAAATTAACTCCAATAGCCCTTAAGTTTTAAAATGTCCACCAGAAAGACTCATAACATGATTTTGTGTTTGACCCTTTAAGTATATTGAGATTCTCCCTTGAGAAAATAACTAAATTTCCACTCTGCAGCTATCTTTAGGATGCACATGTGCAGTCTCGTGGCAGAGCATGCGTTGCGGCTGTTGCGAAACGAGCGGCTCTCGCGCAGACGAGGAAACGCGGGCCAGCGGGCTGTAAGTCATAGGCAGTAGCGGGGCAACTTTATACTATATTACGAGAAGATCATATTGGGACGAAATAACCCTTTTATGACAATATATTATGTCATTAGCGGCATATCACGAGGGATTAATGCGAGTATATTCGCCTGTGCCACCCCAACTCCTCCTGCGGGTGTCGTAAGAGTCGACTAAGGGATTGAAGTGTCAGTAACCGTATTTGATTAAAGATTGATGATGGGCAGCAGCGTCATCATAGTGGACACATTACTGCGATTGCCAATCCGCTTGCCCAGCGTGGCGATTACGGGCATTTACCTCCTAATGCGTCTATACTCATAGTTAATAGGAGAGGCCTACGTCCATGTCCGTTGGCTGTTACGAAACGATCGGCGCTCACGCAGACGAGGAAACGCGGGCCAGCGGGCTGCAAGCCATAGGCGGCAGCGGGACGACTTTGTATTTACAATGTTTTCGTACATTCGTTTCAGCTGTTGCAAAACAATTAGCGTGCGCGCAGACGAGGAAGAGCGCGATCGGGCTGCAAATCATAGACAGCAGCGAGGCGACTTTTTATTTTTTACTGTGTCTTGCTCGTTTGCAGAAACTTGCTCGTTTATTATCGAACACGTATATTTATCTACAATTGGTTTATAGAAATTGAGATAATGATTATCTCTCTTAAAAATATATAAATATATTTTTTCTTCTTATTTATTTATTTAGAGTTTACTGCAGAACGGATCAGCTTAATGTACAAAAGGCGAACTTAATGCCATGAGGCATTCTCTACCAGTAAATCTTAAGGCAAAGCAGAAAAGATGTTACCCTATATTAAAATTACATGTTGTACATATTATATAGGTACAACATCAACGTGAGCAACATTTATGGTAATATGGTAGTTTTTTTATTTACTGTAATAAAGTTTCAGAATTATTCGGTTTTCAAATTTTTATATGAGATCCTTGAGATAGGCCCTTGTCCAATAAGAGACGTCTTCCCGCTAAAATGACAATAACGATGACTACTACTAGAAAACGCTCCAAGCTTATAACTTGCACCAAGCTCTTTACGACCTTAAACATTGAAGTTAATCACCGTTTAATTAATTCCCTAGGCGCCGTTTGTCATTTGCGAGTTTGTTAATCTAGACCACAAACCAAAGGAATGTACTTACCATGTACTTACGTGACTACCAATTACCGACGAAACATACCGAAAAGATTATTGCGCCATGTTTGATCAGTTTCATCATGATTTAAATACGATTTTCTCACCAGAGGTGTAGGACCTCGTGCAGGGTCCGCCCGGATAACTAACCACCGTCTTACCCGTTAACCTGCCGCTAAATTAAAATAAAATAAAAGCTTCACGTGAGTTTATTGTATTGTATAATTGTGTACTCTCTGTCCAATAATGTTAAAGGATACTTCATCTTTAGTCCGTTTATCTAATGTCGATAATATGTTTCAGTGAGAGCATTATAGGAAGTGTGTGAACATTTGATGTTGTTTATTTAATAGTTTATATGTATTTTATTGTCACTTACTTCTGTTGTTTCTCCAATAAATAAATTAAAAAAAATAAAAAATAGTTAGTACTGTGTTCCGGTTTGGGGGTAAGAAAACTGGTGTAATTACTGGCATAGATAAAGGCAATCCAACTAAGTCCTCAGGGTAGGCAGCGCATAAGCGATTTTTTGGTCACTATGTCCATGGGCCTCAGTTCCTGCTTTCCATCAGGTGGGCTGAGAGCTCAGTGGTCTACCCTTTGTCACATAAAAAAAACAGCACCGTCTACACCTTCTCTGCTTTGCCTTAAAAAAGCTTGACTAGTAGAGAATGCCCTTTACTTGGCATTAAGTTCGCCTTTTGAACGTTCCGATTTTCTTTTGTGCAAAAAAAAACAAAAAGACTAAAAATAACATACTATTATTAGGAAAATAGGCCGCCCATCGTCGTTCCCGGTGCAAAAGAGCCCATAACACTCGAAGCGTTTCCGCGTTGAATAGCCATGGACAGCCGTTGCACCAGGAACGACTCTGAGCGAGGATGCTCTCCTTTTTGTCGGAGACGACGTCCGATGTCCCGTATAAGTTTTTTCGCGTCAGCTCCTCAGCCCAAAAATAGATACGCTTTGTTATTATTACAAACATTCAATAACCGCTTAGACGAATACAATTATACAATATACAAGATAATATAGTCCTATGCGTGCGTATTTTTATAAATAACCTAGCTAATCGATCGATTGTGTGCATATTAGAATTTGCGCTAATAGTCTCGTGAGCACTCACGTGCTGCGCCGACGCAAGTTTTGCAATACCTCGTGCAGCGAACACGAGATCTAGTGGGCTTACACGTGGCTATGCTATGGGACATCTAGAGTTGCCATATAGTCCGGATTTATGACCATTTGTCCGGATTTTGATTTTTAGAAATTTTCTCATAAAAACAAATGATTTTTTTCATCAAGTAGGACGCGAGATGCAAAAAGTGCATTTTCATTTTAGGGTCACGGAATTTGCCTGAAATTAATAAACCTTAATTGCAGTCAGGTTTGTAACGACCATTAAGTTCGATATCTTTAGGAATTTGAAGTTGATCAGCGTGTTCAAGTTACAACATCGCTTATAGTTTTTAAATTAGCACCTAAAACGTTTTTTATTGAAATTTAGTGCTTAGGTGTCGGTACAAACCCAACTACAATTAAGGTTTTATATAATAAAATGTGTAAATTAGTAAACAAAATTACAGGTGGATAAATCGTAAGCGCAAAAGAAATACCCCCTTATTCATAAACGTCTGCTAACTTAACAAGCCGCTAATAATTGTTTATCCCTTTTGCTCTTACGGACACCTTGTTAAGACCGAAAGGGACAAACAATTATTAGCGGCTTGTAAACTTAGCAGACGTTTATGCATAAGGGGGATAGTTAAAAGCACGATACCATATCGCACCG
>JALPQI010011201.1:0-36760 GCA_025490895.1 Thaumatotibia leucotreta | reverse complement strand
AGTAAGGGAAATCCTACATTTTAAATGGAATGTCATACAACAATTTACAATACACACATTATATCTGTACAAAAGTTTACTCTCAGCATAGGTATACACTGTAAAACGAATTTATTTATACCGATCACCAGTAGAAAACAAAAAAAAGTAAACAAATATGACTGACTTTCCAAAGCATTTGACGTCTATGACACATATCGTTTGCAGATATATTTTTACATTAATACTAACAATTTTCTTGGCAGATCAAAAAATACATTGGTTTGTCCTATTAAAATCAGACAATGTTGTAACCTAGGTAAATTAACGCAAGCTCGGAATTGCAATAACTGTTTAGTTGGAAACACTTACGCTACATGTGCAATTCTGTCCTCTCGTTAATTTGTATATTAATTAACACCTTTGTAATTGCAATATTTATAGAAAACAAAAAAAAAGTAAACAAATATGACTGACTTTCCAAAGCATTTGACGTCTATGACACATATCGTGAAAGTATGCAGATATATTTTTACATTAATAGGTACTAATAATTTTTTACATTTATATTAAAAATCTATGTGAACTCACACTTTAAGTTTGTGATGAAACCAAGATTTTGTGCTAAAAGTGCGTGGTTATGAAATAATGCACGTTTTAGGTGTTTAATATTTTTTTACTATACCGTTTGTATACAAATTTAGGTATTTAACAAAAAAGTCGTAGGCTGTCACGCCTTATATTACCTATACAATTGGCGCGTAAACCTAACTTAAAACGTGCAGGGTTTAGTGACCCGTCGGCCGTCAA
The DNA here is from genome assembly GCA_025490895.1 of Thaumatotibia leucotreta. NCBI lineage: Eukaryota > Metazoa > Arthropoda > Insecta > Lepidoptera > Tortricidae > Thaumatotibia > Thaumatotibia leucotreta. The sequence continues at coordinate 35,971 of JALPQI010011201.1, read as the reverse complement.
CATAAATCCAACAGAATCCGCCAACAAATTCAGGATTTACCACTAACCAACAGCTATCGCATATAAAAATAAACACAAACATCTCGCGCAATCTCGCATGAAGAGCCGTATCCCTTTATTTCGAAGTCAACGAAGAGGTCTGAGTGTAAAGAGGGTCGTTTATTTGCACGTGTTTAATTCTGCGCCTTCCGGACGAACCGCCGGACGGTCCGGCCGGGTGAACCGGGCTCGGCCGGACTGTCCGGCAGCTCGGTAGGTTAACGAGGGCAATGTTTGTGACGCTTGCGGTGTTTGATGTTTAGCGCTGGAAGTAATTGGTGTTGGATGGGTGACGTGAGCTGTTTTTTCCTTGGCGGGTTATTTATTATTTTTATGACCGGGTCACAGGTATTTTTAAACCGATTACTGTAAGATTAAGGAGACAATTTTTTTTTTTCGAATAGAAAAAATGTTCTTATTAAGCGTTATTGAGATTTTCCATGAAACGGACTTTTACAAACTACACAAAAAAAGTCGATTGGCCCTTAAGAGAATTTGGTTACATTTCATTACTACCTTGGTCTGGTACTAAACTGTAAACAATGTGAATATAAATGCTATGTGATTTTCAAGGACACACGACTGCCTTTGTCCATTTGCGTAAAAATATGAGAGCAAAAGAAACATTATCTCGACGTAAAACCTACAAATTTGGCGCATTTCCGTGCATCGCAGACAGTACGAGTACTTAACCCGTACCTACCAGCGCGGAATCCGCACCAAATGAGCTGTGCGGAAGCTTTCAGGCCCATTTGCGGAGCTCGCAAATCCTAGAGAAAAAAACATTACTTTGCTCGCGACAAACCTTCGCTCTGTGGGCTAAGTGCACGCTTTACTTTATTTATGACACTTACACGAAACGTGGTTGCTTATGACAGTAAATACGAAATTCCGTACATGCGCGATAATGATATTTGAAAGCCTTTAGGTATCATAGTCAACTAGAAGATCTTTAGCAAAACAGCCATGAATCTTAGTCAAGGTCAAACGACGCAGTAAACAGATTAAGTAAAGTACCTACTTGAATTAAATGACAGATGACCTTTTTGTGATACTGTTCGTAAATAAGTTCTACGGGAAAGTTCGTGAATAGACATTAATTTTGCCAGGCACAAGGCGCTTGTTTTCTTGGTTGCGTGATAAAATAACAGGCGTGCGATATAATACTTTATAGTATGACAGATTAATACCCTACATACCTACTTAAATCATGTTCTTGTTGACGTGAATGTTTTAGCTGTTATCCAAGTAACAGTAGTACCTACCTACCTACTTATTGAGAAATCTGTATCAGTGATATTATTTAAATAGTAAAATTATTTCACCTCCGTATAAGGAATATTAACAGTAGTTATAGAAAAAACTAAAGTGACCGTACGAGTCAGTAGCTTTTCTTGGATACAAGTTGTTTATCATCGTAACACAATCGTAAGTATTTCAAACAAATTAAATAATCACTATGTATTTTCTTGGAAGATCAAAAAATACAATGCATTGTCCTATTAAAATCAGACAATGTTGTAACTTAGCTAAATTAACGCAAACTCGGAATTGCACTAACTGTTTAGTTGGAAACACTTACGCTACATGTATGTGCAATTCTGTCCTCTCGTTAATTTGTATATTAATTAAATCCTTTGTAATTGCAATATTTATTGAACCTGGCTATTTCGACATATTCCCAATCCCTTGAAACCTCAGTCAATCCAGATTCGATGTATCGGTTTATTATACATCTAAAAGGATTGTAGATCATAATGCCGTAGCAGCGATTAAGCCAAGCCGCTTCTCCGGTAGAGCTCAAAGGTCGTGTATAGATATGTGAGGTGGTTTCCACATCTTCAATTAATGATTTACATAAAGTCAATATCAATAATTGGCACTACACTATCCTATGATGATTGGATTTGCAAGGGTAGAAATATGAGCGGAGAGATATGAACGGTTTTCATTAAATATGATATTGACGAACTATACCAATCGTCAGTGGAATCTAAAAAAAAATAACAAATATGGCTGACTTGAAGTCTACGTACAATATATAAGTATTACAATCTAATGAATAGTAGCCCGCTCTTGGGGCTTTTCTTATTTTGAGTGTGATTGATTACAAAGATTGAAATTGTATTCTATACGTAACGAAACTATGATATAAATATTGGGGCAATTGAACACTTTTTTATTAAACGGTTTTTATTAACTTCACCGCATATCAACTGTCGTCGATGCTTCAAATCTTGTGATCGTTTTTTCGACCACTTCTACTGCACCGAAATCAATAAAATTTGGAACTCTTATCAAGTCCCCATGACAATGCAATATTATAATATTTTTATCCTTGTATCCTCAAAGCCTGATGCTGCAGACGTACTGCCTTCCTTAACCGAGAGTGTTAGACACGTGAAAATGAAAGTATAGCATGTTTGGCATAATCAAATACTAACAGCCTGATCTTGACTTCCAACTCCTCACTCCTGATGCAGCAGTACTGCCCACAATAACCGCAAGGTTTATCTTTTATCGATATCTTGATTTTAAAGAAGTTCTTTCGATATGAAGTATATAGGTAGAAAAGAAACATGCCAATTGAATACTAACGTCCAACTCCTCAAATTTGATACTCCAGTGTTACTGCCTGCCACAACCGCTAGGTTTAGCGATATGTAGATTTTGAAGTACTGCTTTAGATATTTGGTAGAAACATACGGATTAAATTATCATGATCATCATCATATCAGCTGAAAGACGTTCACTGGTGAATATAGGCCTCCCTCAAAGATTGCCACAAGGACCGGCCCCGTGCCACCCGTATCCAGCGACTTTCACCAGGTCATGAGTCCACCTTGTTTGCTACCCACGCTGCGCCTTCCGGTACGTGACTGCCACTCGAGAACCTTACCGCCCCAACGGCCATCGTTTCCACGCGCGACGAGCCCCACCCACTTCAGTTTAGCGATTCGAAGAGCTATATCGGTTACGTTGGTTCCGCTGCGAATGGTCACATTTCTAATCCGATCTCGCAGAGAGACTCTTAGCATAGGCCTCTCCAGGGTAGAGTGATTCCGTCAGACCTGCGGTCCTCCGGTTGGTCGACTGAGAAAACGAGTTTATTTGTATTTTGTGTACAATATAAAATTTTTAACCTTATTGTCAGGTCTCTGTTATCTAAGGTACTTATTGTATAGATAACACGTCCATTTGAGACACTTCGGGCATTCAAGCTTAGGTGCATTAACTACGCCCAGCTTTTGGTTTTCATTTGTCGATCGAGATATTTAATAACATTTTTTTAGTGTCGGGTTTCTTAAAATATCTATTCAGCAGGGATTCGCCTCCCGTTACACATAAAATAATGTTCATTACGTTTACATATGTATGTGTCGTGATTCGTGATGAAAGCGCAAGAGTATAAGCGCTACTTAGCATGCATAATTTATAATACAGTATATTATAAACAACATCTTTGATCTGGAATAAGTAGGTATAGTATCGGAAATTATCTTAACAATTGCACTAAAAACTTGAAAATAAAATAAGTAAAAAAAGTTTTAAGTTAAACGGTTTTTATTGCACCAAAAACTAGAAAATAAAAATTTATTGTATCTCACCGTTGATGCTACTTTCTGTAGATTACTCACGTGAAACTAATCACTGTAGGTAGTCTTCCCAAGTCGGATGCTGAAAGCCACGTTTAGCCTCTATGTCAGTGGATTAAGCGTTAACTAATCGGAAACATTTACCATACTAAAATAAAAACGTGGGGCGTTATTATAAGGAAACGTACAAGTTCAAAATATATAATTGTAGCATTAACTTATTAATTAATCATCCATCTGTTCCATCACTTCTACAACAGAGGTAAAACAAAAGCTTTTATCAAGGTCAGAACAAAACTTATTACACTATTATTGTCTTGATTTCTAAGTGTATTCTTAAATATTATAGTGACTTAATCACAATTGCGTACGCCCCACGTTTTTATTTTAGTTTGGTAAAAGTTTCCGATTAACGCTTAATGCACAGACATAGAGGCTAAACGTGGCTTTCAGCATCCGACTTGGGAAGACTACCTACAGTGATAATAGTTTCACGTGAGTAATCTACAGAAAGTAGCATCAACGGTGAGATACAATAATTTTTTATTTTCTAGTTTTTGGTGCAATAAAAACCGTTTAACTTAAAACTTTTTTTACTTATTTTATCTAGTTTTTGGTGCAATAAAAACCGTTTAACTTAAAACTTTTTTTACTTATTTTATTTATCCTATCACAATCGGTAATAATCAGAACGAATATTAAGGTGATTTTTTTTTCTGTGACTAACCCAAATACGGAAATGTAACTGAATTGGGAAACGAAATACCTAGGAATACTATACAGGGTGGTCCAAACCTTGACGTCAAAAATTTTTTTTTAGATTCTTCACGTCATGAGATATCAGAATATACCCCATGTATATTTGCCGATTTTTTGTACTTTTCGAGTTATGAATTTTTGAAAATTTTTTTTTGAGAAATTCTCGAATGAAGAAATTCATTAATAAAAAAAAACTGTTGGGTTTTTTAACTAGTTTCTTTTTGTAAAAGTATTATTACAATTAAAGCATTTACTGACAAAAAAATTTGCATCCTCACTTTGATACAAGTAGGATAATAAATACCAAATTCAAAATTTTACGTTAAAACGCATCAAAATAGCATTAATGTACGTAAATAAAAAAATAAAACATATCCCAAGGATTTTTGGTAATGTGAAAACTGCCCTAGACCTTAAACCATCGTAAAAGCAAAAAAAAAGTGATAAGTACTTAATAATGAGGATTTTTCGTAGTCGGTCAAAAAAACTTCTAAATTTTTAATTTAAAAATAAAGTGAAATTTCGTATGTTTTGTTGTTCTTATCAATAAACAAAGACAGAAAATTCCACAAAAACTCAATTTGTGTAGTTATTCAAGTAATTTACTAGTTTAAAATTTTAAGCTTTTTTAAGTTTATTTGACCGACTGCTCTGAAAAATCCTCATTATTAAGTATCACTTTTTTTTGCTTTTACGAAGGTTTAAGGTCTAGGGCAGTCTTCACATTACCAAAAATCCTTGGGATGTTTTATTTTTTTTATTTACGTACATTAATGCTATTTTGATGCATTTTTAACGTAAAATTTTGAATTTGGTATTTTTATCCTACTTGTGTCAAAGTGAGGACGCTTATTTTTTTGTCAGTAAATGCTTTATTTGTAGTAATACTATTACAAAAAAAAATATTAAAAAAAACCAATAGTTTTTTTTTATCAAAAAAATTTCTTCATTCCAGAATTTCTCAAAAAAAATTTTTCAAAAATTCATAACTCGAAAACTACAAAAAATCGGCTAACATACATGGGGTATATTCTGATAGCCCATGACGTAAGGAACCTAAAAAAATTTTTTTGACGTCAAGGTTTGGACCAGCCTGTATATAATGTAGATACTAAATAATGTTAGTGCTTGGAAAAAACCCGTATTATTAAAGTACGGCACTGTCATTTAAATGGCCCTTCACTTGCCTCACTCATCTGCCGGATTACAGATGGTTAGGTTAGCTATTAAGATACGAGCCTCACACCTGTATTCTTGGATGTTCGCTCAACCAATACGACGAAACCAAAACGAAGAAATACAGTAGATTAGTATAAGGAAAATATACTCGTACTGATTACCTTTGATCACCCAAACACATTGTGAGTGACGAGATCCGAATAAAAGGTAGGTACCTGTCTCTTTTTAAAAATATGAATTTGGTCCAATGAAAATATTCACGTAATGCGATGAGGTATTATTTGATAAAGGGTATCTACTTAATAATTATATTAGACTCAATAAGGTAACAACTTGTCGTGCATTTTGAACACTACGCACATAAAATAATTATTACTACACATGAGCAGATAATCAAAGTTAGAATAAACTATACCAAGTCTTTGAGAATAGAGACTAGGCACAGATTCCTGGATCATTAGGTACACGTGTCTACTCAAGATACTCCCGGCTACCTAATTTATTTTTCGCACGTACACTTAATACAAAAGTTGTAGGTGCCGAGAGAAGGTAATATACGAACCATTTTGGCCGTCAGAAGCGCTCGAGCGACCGCGAGGTCAATTTGTCTCGGGACCGGGGAACGTGCTAATAAAATGCACCAACTTTTTTCCCACTCATAAAATATGTAGTGTAAAAGGTTACCTAGTACAAAGGTGAAGTGAACGCAGCGGGTGACACGGCGTGAATAAGAATGATGCTACACAGGAAAGAAGTTTCGAAGTTTTACTAGTTTATTTGTACCTACCGGTGAAGTTTAGTTGTACTTACCTACCGGTCGACATTTTGCATTTGGTAACGGTTCATGTTTTCAGAATTTTGATAAAATATTGTGCTGGACTCTTATGTATCCTACCTTTACCTTTGTTTGGGTTAGGCCTGTTGTAGTGTGGCGTCTACTTCGTGGCTATACTATCCCACCTTCCTGGATGCCTGTGGCAGATGCGATCTACCCAGTCCCATATTGAGGCAGATTTTATACCTACGTCAGTAATGCGAGCTTTGGACCGGAACGTATTTATAATTACATATTAAATAAAAATAAAATTTAACAATAACCATTTATTGTTACAGGTAACTGCAGCATTTACGAAACATAAATCATTAGAATATCTGCTCCGAGCGAACAAAATCAAACAGCTGTTGCTAGAGTAAAATTAATGTGCCTATAAATATACTTAATTAAATAAGATATAAAATTAATAGCCTTATGGGATATTCAATAAAACGAAGTGATTTGATATTCATCATAAAAATGTTGCCTGTTCTAAATTCGCAGGGATGTCGTAGCGAGTAATAAGCAAGTGATAGTAGTAGTGTATCAAATGATATAGTGATAGTATTAGTGTAGTGATAATGTTGCCCGTGCCTCAAGACCGCATGTCGGGGCGGCGCAGCAGCTCCATCGTGAGCCGCACGCTGCTGGGGCGGCGCGCCTCCGTCTACGCCACCGGCAACCATCAGGACCCTGCCAAGGTAGGAAATATCGTTTTAGTCTGCCACTCTTAGGTCTGGGTCTCTTCTTATTTGGTTAACGTGGTTAATTGGCCATAAATTTTTGAGATTTCTCCATTAACCCATTCATTTAACGTGTTAGTGGCCTAACCCCGAAACCCCGAATTTATTTAATCATATAGAAGGTAAGTGTTTTTTTTGTATGTTTTGCTAATTTTAAGGGGTATTTATATAATTTGTCATTACAACTATGTTTTTCACTTATCCTGTTAAGATTAGTTAAGGTAGAAAATTATTCATATAGAATATACCTATACATATATGCAGGATAGTAAATTCTAAATATCATAAGTTAACATCCAGGGAACGCAAACAGGACTACCTCTGGGTGCTTAGACAAGTTGCCAATCGCTAGCGCTTAATCGTCAATTGTAAACGAAAGGCAGCTAACTGTCTTTGTCGCACTAATATGAAAGAGCGACAGTGAGGGAAAACTACGATACGCTACTAAGCGTTAGCGATTGGCAACTTGGCTAAGCATCCTGGTGTAAATTATTTAATAACAGCTATTACATAAATCCAACTTTCTGTTTGATCCAATTGTTTACTGGTAGATAATGATTCAAGACAGTAAGTCCACCCACCATTTGTACTTATTCTTCAGCGGAATTATTCAGAAGGTACAAATTTTAGTTTTTCATTCAATATGAGTCGTTTTTTAGGGTTCCGTAGCCAAAATGGCAAAAACGGAACCCTTATAGATTCGTCATGTCCGTCTGTCCGTCTGTCCGTCTGTCACAGCCAATTTACTCGGAAACTATAAATGATACAGTAACGAAATTTGGTAAGGATATGTGTTGTATGAACCGCTACAGGAATGTGATACTAAATTGTAAAAAAAACCATTGGGGTGGGGGCCCTCCATACATGTAACTGAGGGATAGAATTTTTTTTTTAGTTGTACATAAGCGTGTGGGGTATTAATAGAAAGGTCTTTGAAAATGATATGAAGGTTTATACATCACATTTTTATTTAAGCAAATCGTTTTCGAGATATCAGGTCTCAAAGTCTGAAAAATGTGTCCCCCCCCCTCTATTTTTTAAACTACGCGATATAAAATTCTGAAAAAAATATATGTTATGCACATTAATAAACTCTATCAACGATTTTTGGTTTGATAAAATTATCTCCTATAGTTTTTGAGGTAGGTTGATTTAACTGTATTTTTTTAATAATAAATTGATAATGGTACGGAACCCATTGCGCGCGAGTCCGACTCGCACTTGGCCGGTTTTTTTATTTTGTATACAATGTAATATATTATGTAGTGTACGCGGGTCACATGAAGGACTGAGTGAAAGTGGATTTACTCGATCCATCGCAGAAATAAATGATAAATGTACCTGTTTCATACTCACTAATAATTCACTATAGCGCCTATAAGCCTAAACTAAGCGTAGGTATGAAATATGGACGTATGGATTTACTACTTTTATTATACACGTTCGTAACCTTCGCAAGAAACATCGTAAAATTCAGTTTATTTTAGAACACTAAAATATCACGTTAAAAGCATGCGCTGGTCGATCTACCTATTGTAATATTAGATTTTTATGTTCATATTCTCTTTACAAAAATATATTTTTACGAAGCATTCTATAATAAATACAAATGTTAGCTGTTCGCCATTCTACTATGCTGAAAACTTGGTAACTATATTCACACGTGATATTAGACATAAATGTTTTGATAAAAATATCGGTTGTAAACTGATTAGGAGTTTTGATTCCAATTACTTATACATACAATTACGATTGTATGAATCCTTTACATTAATGTGTAATTGTATTACACACAATACAGACTTAAACTTAATAAACTTCTATAACACAATGTAAATTGTAATCAATTGACAATTTTCGATCGACTATTGTATTCCTAAGAGCCATTACATCGAACCGCGTCGACATTATTCAGCAACGCAAGCCCCGACTAACCGAAGGCGTTATATTATTTATTCGATCAATGGCAGTTTTCCCTACGACCACACGCCGGCAACAGCTGAGCGGAATTTGCATTATAAATGGCGGGTACATAACGTTCGCCAAATTGGTCTATTAGTGAACAGTGAGTCAATTAGCTAGAGGCGTTTACCGATCTAGATTGCGATGCGTGGGTATTTAGTGAGACGCAGACGAGCGTTGTGACTATCGATGTTATTCTAGTTACCGTAATCTTCTACATCATTAAGGTGCATTCAGACCAAACGACCATTCGCTTTTCTAACCCTCTACTCTACGAAATTCGATCGTTACACAAAACGTGATTCGTTGATTTCGTAATATAGTGGGGGATAGTGTAAGAAGTTAAATATAATGTAATAATTAATTATATAAAGCGTACTTGATTTTAGCAATAATTTCGTGTAGGTATGATTAGTTGATCAATAACTAACTCTACTCCTTCCGGTGGCGCCGCTGTCGTGGTCCACTGTTTCGCGCCAATATGGCTGTTGGGGCGTCACCGGACGAGAGACAGATCGGCATTCGATTCTTGGTAGAGGTCGAGATCGGTCGTACTCACTTGTATTTTCACGTGTAGCTTTGTGAGCCTAATTAATACTTGAATATTGTATGTAGAGAAAGCGCGAATAATAAATTGATAGTTGTAATATTGTAGTGGGTTACATTATTCTCCCGCGTGTTTCCAACAACAGAATAGGGAATGTTTGTTTGGTCTGAATGCACCTTAACATGACAAACTTAGCCTGGCTTAAAATAGTGATCTTTACTACGACGTAAAGCTGTGTTGACCACTTCCATGCTTTGATTTTTATGATAGACTGCATTGTTTATGTAAAATAAATGTGACGGCATATAGTCACATCTTAATTAAAACACGTCTATTGTTGTAAAGCCATTTGAAATTCTTCATTTATACCAGGCGCGGATCCAGGACTTCGTTGAGGGGGGGGGGGGGGCACTGCGATCCAGGACTTCGTTGAGGGGGGGGCACTGCCCTATGATGTGATAGTATTTTACACTTCAAACACCACCTAGCCATACATAAGTCCAGCGTGAGGGGGGGGCAAGTGCCCCCATTGCCCCCCCCCTGGATCCGCGCCTGATTTATACACACAGTCCATTGCTGGATGGACATAGGCCTCTCCTATTCTTTATGCGTATGAACGCATTAGGAACTAAAAACCATAATCGCCACGCTGTGCAAGCGGGTTGACGATCGCAGCAGTGTGTCCTACGATGACGTTGTTGCCCATTATCAATCTTCAATAAATGAATGGCCAGTCAAACCCTTGTCGACTTTTAGGACACTGTTGGAAAGAATTGGAATAGTTCTTCATTCAATTTCTCAGAATGGTCGCTTTTTTTTAATATGACGATTATGATTAGATAATGCAGTTATTTTATTTGATTCGGTAGTGATTGCTTTCAAGCCTGGTAAACTTTACCTCGCAATCTTGTAGAAGTTCACTGTACAAATATCTACATAATGGTGTATTAAGTAGGTTAAAAATTATAGGTACCTAATAACTTAAGCGAGTGGTTACCTATTTAATGCGATAAGTGCAGCGATGAACGATGCGATAACGTAAATGTATGAAAAATTATAATACGCTTACCGCTACGTTTTCCGCGTAAAACAAAATGCAAAAAAGCACAATAAAGTAAATGCTATACCATCAAAATCGACTAACTCTAAAATTACTGTAAAAATTCTTCTACTCGTATTGCCTCAAGAAATCCCTTTAAATTGAAATGTTTTCCGTTATTACGTTTGGTACGAAGGTTTGCTTACAAAAATACTTTCAATCGAGATCTTTCATAATCAGTGGAAAATGTTTACCAGTCAATCAATACGAGATGAAAATGGTAAGATGGAAATATAGCAGGAACTAATATCAGTTAAATATACGTAATGCGAAAATCTATTGAAGTGTAATAGGTACTCATAACTAACACTATATGAAATAAATTTAAACGGTGTATGATTTGGTATTTACGAGATCAAACGTACGTTATTTAGGTGTCTAGATGCTTAGACAAGAGACGGGAGAGAAAGTATACTTACATAAAAGAAATACATACAACATCAGACATAAGGATTTAAGTGAGGGTGACCTTATCCATTGGACAAACCTTAAAGCCCCACGTAGGTTTACTACTTAGAAATCTTCTAACGTAAATATTTTGAAACAACTATAAAAAATCAAATCTGCTTAGTGTTTACAATTATCGACAACCAAAGGAAACGTAATACATACGAGCAGACGTCAAGTGCTACGACTGCACTGGCAGCGCAACTTCACATAAGTTTGGCAATGATGACATTTGTCAAAAGTTTGAATCTTATTAGTGACATAAATAAATTAGCTAAACAATAAGGTATTAAGAATATTTCATACTATTAAACATACGTGGGGACAGTATTGCCCCAGAAGCTACTGACCAGTCTAAAACATCTAAATGTGTGTTATAATACTGCGTAAACTGGTTTGAAATTATCCTAACAGATGTACTTTTGTGTATTTATCACTTATATTTGTGACCTGGTTATTTTTCTATTTATTTAAGTATTTTTACCATCCTTACTCACAAATCTTAATTGAGCTTAGTGTGACTAGGTTGACTTGTGTCAGATTGTCCCATGGTATTTATTTCGGCTTAGTCGAATGGCTAAGAACACCTTGTATAATTATGTATATATACACACACTTATATACCTTATTCAGTATTATGTTATGACTTGCAATATAAGTAAACCTCAATTCGGTAGTTTTTAAGTTTTACATTGTACCTTTTAAATGTTATTTTAAGTCCGTAATTAGTTTATGAAATACAAACGTTCGAGTGAAATATTTATTTGAGAGCGCGTGCGTGTGATATATTTTTGCGACATTCGTTTTATAATATTATTTGCCGGTGGTTGTATCTTCTATGCGTGTATGTATACTATGTGCATTCACATGTTACAGAAACACTCAACCAAGTATTTCCCCGCATTACCCGTGCCATATTCTTACGGATATTCGATGCGGCCCGTATGAAAGATGTTTACAAGTGGAAGAATCTTTAAACAGTATATTTCATTAAGATTTATTGCTTGAGAAAAAACAGAATGAAGACGTGAGTCGCTTGCAAAGGGAACAACTTTTATTTGTTTTGAGAGTGTACGCGTGTTGAGCTAGGAGGGTTTCACGTTACGTATCGCTTGACGATTGTTCCCGTCAATTCAGTTGTTTTTTTGCACTTTAACTTACACGTAGGTATATCTGTAATTCAACAGAGATGGGCAACGTATTAGTTGTAATCTGTATATTCAATGATTATTTTTAATCACGTCATCATTTAAGTAAAAAATGTATTTTCTGACTATCTTCATAAGTAAAAAATATCAGTTCTAAAACCAAAAACCGGCCGACAGCATGTCGGTCCATGCTCAGTGTAGTGTTACGTAGTTATTCAAAAACAGCTGGACCGATTATGTTCGAAATAGTTTTATTTTAACGCATTATATAAGCCCAAAATTCATGATTTTTAATAAGAGAGAGGTGTGTAAGATTACCCCATGATATTTTTATTATTTTTACGTAAGCTGAAATAGCTTAATACATAATATAAACTGGTCGGAAGGAGGCGGCCAAGGCGAGGATATTTAGATCAGATCTCTCAAATCTTAACTAAAGGCCAGATCCGCAGTACCCGTAACCGACGAGCATGTATGAGAAGATGTATGGATGTTAGCGAAGCGAAGGAAGTTTACAAGGATCGTAGTATGTGGCGTTCAGTGGTTTCTGCCTAACCCTATGGGATACAGGCGTGAGTATATAATGTATAAACTGATCAACAATGCATGTATAAAATTCGAAATATGCAACATTAATATCGCCTAAACTGCTGCTTTAATGATGCTCAGCGAGGTTACGCCATGTTACTTTTTGTTTACTCGACGTAGTAGGTAAAACCAGCAGCCAGGATTTTCGGTTCTAGCTGCCTATTTTCTATTCATACGGAAACACAAACAATGTCATGTGCTTAATTAACAATTAAATTCACGGTGCTCAAGAATATTTTACCGGGGGATCTATTATTACTTGTTGTTATTCTGTTTCTTCACCTATAGGCTTATGATGGTACCGCATCTAGTCGTTGTCGTCACGTTCTAGCAACTACGCAAGTGCGAAAGGGACACGTAGCATGATACATAGATAAAACGAGACCATAATAGGCCCTCTAAGGGACAAACCGTTGATAAACGGTTTTACGACACCGTTTATCACGGTTAGTTATGAGAAAGTTAAAGGCAGACTCATCATAGAAATCATAATCATTTATTGTGCAAAGATTCATGTCAAGTACAGGTCATAGTTAAGAACATTACAGCAATGTAGACTACGCCTTAAACGGAACTATCTGAAAGGCCTTGTAACTGCCATAAAAACATGTTTTATAAATATTAATGCTGTAAAACTGTGATTTCAAGAGTGATCCAGGAAAACGTAGCGACAAGAAAAAGTTGATCAACCCTGCCATAACCCGTAAACAAAATGAATTCTGCCTTATTCTGAAACTTTCGCTAAGGGAAACAGGTTCTTGCTTTTAGATGATCATTTCATTTGTCACACAAGTTAACAGGCTATTTACGGGTGAAAAGTAAGTTGGGAATGTTGAAAGTTTTCGTAGATAGGGTTCTAAATTGCGTTCTGCGTGTCTTAACGCTTGTTTTTGTTAGATGTTCTGCTTGTGGATTGTATGGATATTAATTTGCCATTGTACGTTGTGAAACTTTTTAAATAATAGATTAGATTGCTTTACATTTTACTTTTATTAGAGCTGTAAATGACAGGCTAACATTTTATTTTAGTTCCTATCCCAATTGATATAATATACGTGTGCACGTCTCTTTTTTATTGGTTGTCATGTACCTACATCACATCATCAGCCTATGACAGTCCACTGCTGGACGTAGGCCTCTCCTATAAACTATGCGTATAGATGCATTAGGAGATAAATACCCATAATCGCCACGCTGGGCAAGCGGATTGGCGATCGCAGTAATATGTCCACTATGATGACGCTGCTGCTGTCCACCATCAATCTTTTATCAAATAATGGTCAGTTACACTTCAATCCCTTAGTCGACTCTTACGATACCCGCAGGAGGAGTCCGGGTGATGACAAATGTATTATTACTGCAGTCACCATACGGCCAACACCAACGTTGGCTGTGTTGTGGGTCAAATTAATTTTATGGCAATTGGTGGTGTTAATAAGTACCTATACTATTTATAAGCGTATGAACCCAGAAAAGTTCGTAGCACTGGTTATGTTCTATGATGGTCCCGTTATTACTGTTTATCGTCCTACGCGTCACTTTCGCCCTTGAACACTTGTCAGATAGTGATGGCAACATACGAACACGGACGATCATAATAACAGTAGGCTACATTGGTCCGTAAGTCTCATATAAAATTTATTAAATAGTTATTATATATTATTCAACAAAGTGCTTGTGGTCAAGCGGTAAAACACACGGCTCCTATGCAGCGGTAGTTGGTTCAATCCCCAGCTTGTAAGCAAAACTTATGTCCGTAATATCATTTGATATTCACAAGTGCAGTGAAACAAAACATCGAGAGGAAACCTGCATACATCTGCGAAGAAATTGAAGGGTATACAGAGAGAAGAGAAGAGAAATTCCAATACAACAAGTAGGTACTGGCCAACTGGACCACTCAGAATAGGCACGTTTGATGTCGAGTTGTGGAAGACGGCCAGAATACAATACAATACAATATTTAACAAGCCAGTTTTTTTTGACAAGTTTAAAGACAATATCAAGAAGCCAATTAAATTAAAAGCTAAAAGTAATTAAGTCTGTAAATAATGTTATTAAGAATAATATTTATAAATACCAGTCGAGTATCAAACAAAGCGGAAAGAAAATAGCTAATTTCCAATTATAAACGAGCATTATTATTATGACAAAGGCCGGACACACCCGGCGTTTAAAGTAAGAGAAAATGGAACGCAGATTCGTTTTCAGGGTTCCGTACCTTAAAAGTAAAAAATAACCCTAATAGGATAACTCTCGTGAATGATGTCTGTTTGTTCATGTGTTGCAGCCGATGTGCTCGAAACTACTGGACCGATTGAGTTGAAAGTCACACGTATGAAATGACCTCCCCCCTGTGATCTCCAGAAACTAGATTTAGGATTAATATTTTGCAAAAAATACAGAAAATACTTCCTTTACGTATCCTGTACTGGAAAACCTATAACAAAATATAGTATTTTAAAAGACCTATCCCAGAGACTCAGAGACGCCACGGGAGACCCAAGAGCTGGCAGCTTCCTCGCTCAACGCATTAGCTTGGCAATCCAGCGAGGAAATGCTGCCAGCGTCCTGGGTACCATGCCACAGGGGCCTGTTTTAGATTTATTTTAGATTTTATTTAGTTTTATTTTAGATTTTATGTAGTTAGTTTAGTTATACCTACTTTTGAAATTAAATTTTGTATTTGTAGTATGTTTAAAAACGAATAAATGTTTTGTATTTTAAAATATTATTTAAAACCTCAATATTACGTACGGAACCCTTTCCACGCGACTGTAACTCGCACTTGGCCGGTTTTTTACATTGGGATTTTCTCTCTAATACCTGGACAGTAGACACGTGGCCGTGACAGCGAGGAGGGTCCGGATTGGAACGGATAAGTATAAATTAAAACGACATAAGTAATGTTTGACATTTAAGCCTCCTCCGCCCACTGCTGCCGACTACAACGCGGAGTATTTTTAAAATTATTCTAAAGAAAAAACTGCTAAATACTAACATTTTAGTATTCTAAAGCGTACTGTAAAACCATCCAACTATGTATAGATTATTGTCCAAAACTTGAATCCGTAATTTAACATTAATAGAAATCTTCTTGTTGGTTTTATCTAATGTTTTTAATTATTTATAAGGAGAATAACTACACTTCATCAAAGATTGGACTATAGTTGGGATTTTTGGACTATAGTTAGGTGGTTATAAGGCATTTAATATCATCATTATTTATGCACGGCTGTAAGTACATAATCAGTTTTTGTTTTCAATAGTGCCAGTACAAGTTTCGCTAGAATTAGACGATTAGCGTCTAATTCAGTGATTAAAATAATGTTAATATAAAAAGAGTTTTCCAGGCAATGATTTAGACGTACCTATTAAGTAAACTTAAAAAAGATTAATCAATTTAATCAGGAACCATCGAAACAAGTACTTCAATTAATGAAACCAGGAAATACCTCCGGGACAACAGCGGACGGATAAAATATGAATATCATTTGGGAACCCATTTCTTAAATAACTCATTTAGGAATTATGAGTACCTAGCTACGATGTTTTTCAATTAAAGATAATTATATATATTGTTTCGAATTAGGTATTAAAATATTTTATGGAATGACTCAAATTAAATTTGTTAAAAAAATGGAGTTGTATTTTTTAAGTAGTCATTCTTTATGTAGTTCGAGCATTGCGAAAGATTTTAACTAACTATGCATTCTAGTCATCAAAATAAACATAAAATGATATTATGAGACCTAATGTCAAATTCGACAAAAAAATGACTTTTGGAATACTTTTTAACATTTCCAATACTTTTTACCATAACAACAATTTGTTTAAATAAATTTTTTAAATGTTTTTTTTTAGGGACAGGTTTTTTCGTCAAGTCTATTCTTATTTTTTGATTGTCAGGCAAAAGGTGTGGTAATATTAGAACACATTGTGGTACCATTGTAATCAAAAAGAAGTTTTATGACGAGTTACGTCGAAAAACTTATTTCGAAAAAAGGTTAATTATCTCTGGAACCAAGCACAATCCAGGAAATTTTATATAGGTAACATTAAGTAAATACTCAAAATATGCTCAGGAATTCAGCATTAAAATCTTTCGGAATGCTCTCGAGCATCGTGTATAAATTTAAATATTAGATGTCATATACCAAAGAAAAAATATCAATGTTTTACTAATGTCGGAGGTGGGATTAACTTGTGTAACTTTGGTGTTTTTTCTTTGGTATATGACATCTAATATTTAAATAAGTATTAAAAAAAATATTATCAAAATACCTATTATGTTTTAGCTAAAAGAGATTCTTAACAAGGTAATTAAATATCGATTTAGGTCCATTATATGAAAAATGAAGCGTAGGAAACTCCTGTTCCTACCGTTAGGATACTTACCAACTTGGCCACTAAGTTACGAGAAGTAAATTTGCATAGTCAAGTACACATATAGAAGGAAAATTTTACCCGCGAAAAAAGCATACTGCAAAAGTTGAATACCTAGGTTTTAATTTTACTCATTCTCGAATGCAATTCTGTGTAATTTACCTACATCTACGAGTATTATCAGCCATGTGGTGACGGCAGTAAGAGGGCATTTTCACTTCTAGGGACACCCAATTAGCTTAACTCTCACCAAAAAGTTAACTTTGATGTCAGCTTTGTAACGACAATTACGCATTAAATATGTTTCTTAATATTTTTTTTACATTTAATCCGGAAAGAATACGCGTTTATGCAATATAAAAACATAAATAAAGTGGATTTAAGTTAATATTTCATGCTTAATTGTCGTTACAACACTGACATCGACGTTAACCTTTTTGTGAGAGTTAGGCTAATTGGGTGTCATTAGAAGTGAAAATGCCCAAGAATACATTTGTCACCACCCCAACTCCTCCTGCGGGTGTCGTAAGAGTCGACTAAGGGATATGAAGTGTCACTGACCATTATTTGATAAGATTGATGATGGGCAGCAGCGTCATCATAGTGGACAAATTACTGCGATCGCCCAGCGTGGCGGTCATGGGCATTTACCTTCTGTATAATGCGTCTATACGCATACTTAATAGGAGAGGCCTACGTGCAGCAGTGGACTATCATAGGCTGATGATGTATGATTTTTTATGTGACGAAGGTAGACAACTGAGCTCTCAGCCCACCTGATAGAAAGCAAGAACTGTGGCCCATGGACATATTAACCAAAAAATCGCCTACACGCTGCCTACCCTGAGGACTTAAATGGATTGCTTTATCTAAGTCAGTAATTACACCGGCTATCATACCCCCAAACCGAAACACAGCAGTGCAAACACTGCTTTTTAGCGGCAGGTTAACGAGTAAGACGGTGGTAGCTATCCGGGCGAACCCTGCACGAGGTCCTACCACCAGCTAAAATTCAATTTTCCATGAGCCTGCAAATACAGAATTAACTCGTCAAAAACATCCATTACTGGAAGATAATCCGTAATTTGAGTAATAGCGACCCGCATTAACACATTATGCAATACAAACACATAAACCCCGTTCTAAATCACGAGTCTTTTGTGGGTCCAAATCCTTAAAATCAAATAAAAACCCCATTTCGTGCATTAAGGGCTAACGCAGCATACATTTTTTTCAGAAAAGCATTAAGAGAGATATTGCGACATAAAAATATATTTGATTAGGTACTCTCTGAGAGATACAAACATATTTAATTAGGTATTGACGTTTTTGTTAAGGGCTTAGGCAGGTACTAGTGAATATAAGATTAGGTGTGGCCAGACTTATCGGTTTTTTGTTCGTTTTTCCTCATTAAGAACCGTCTGTCATAGTGAAAGTTGTCATTACTTATGCATAACTAGAATTTATTTAATTTACTTATTTTACTAAGATTTTTATATGTAATAGGTACTTTGTTACAAAAAAAGGGCAAGCGCTGAGCGCTATAAAGTGCCACTTATCTAATTTAATTAAACACAACTTTACCAGTAAATCGATGAACTTCCTGGAGTATGAAGGAAAGTTGAGATAGCTTCATCATACACTTTGCCTCATACTTTCTTCATAATTAAACACTCTGAATTGACTCGAACTCTCTTAAAAGTGCGGTAGTTAAATGTAAATTGTAATGTAATAAAATTATAGGTATATAAAGGTAAGTGTAACCTCCTCATTCATAAACGCCTCTTAACATAGCAAGCAGCTAAGTATTGTTTGTCGCTTTCGGCCTTATCAATATGCCAATAAGAGCGAAAGGGACAAATAATACAAGGCGGTTTGCTAAGTTAGGAGACATTTATAAATAAGGGGGTTAGTTTTTACCAGTACACATACGTGCACACCACGTAAGCGGTGTGCCATCTAATATGACATTTACATAAGTTACAACGCGCACGCCACGCACACGCGCACGGTAAGGCCCGGCCTTTACTTTCTACTTTCTATCCAGTTTTCTCGGACCAATACCCAAGTACGAGCGCGGTATTGGTTGAACAATAGTACAAGGCAGTAGCAATAATAAATACTTATGTAAGTATTTAGTTTTCACTTACAATTGATTGATGATATTCATAGCTTTGAAGAGGAGTTATAACTTATAACATATATACACATATAAAAGCTAACGGGTATTATGTATAAGAATCCGCAATAATTTATTTATTTATTTATTAAAACAAAAGTTTACATGACATTACAGTAGAACACCAATGTGTCATGAAACTAAAATTATACAATACAAATACAAAATAGAATATAGAAATAGAAAAACACATTAATTAGATTTAGGCGACACAACTGCGTGGCTCCGTTGCGTCGTCTGAGCCGGCGTCGTAGGGTTCGGCAGGTTGCCCCGAAACCGCCGAAACACGACGCCCTTCGGCCAGAAGTCCGGACTCGCGATAGTGTCTTGGAGCGGCCGCGGCACGCGCACCACAAACGAGCTGAAGTGCACGTAGTGGCGCGACCGCAGCTGCTGCACCCTCAGCGAGAGGCCAGTCTTCCGGTGGACGTATTCCGCCACGTCATCAGCCACGGCGGAGTAATGCAGGCGTGATACGTAGAGCGCCTTACACGGAGTTGCGACCCGAAGACCAGAATTAGCTGGTTCAGCGATGCCACCCAGAGTCTTGCGAGGCGCCCTGCGCACCTTGCTCTTCCTTTGAACCAGTGTAAATCCCTCCTTATCTACACTGATGCGGGAGGACATCTCCCTACTGGGAGCCCGTAATTCACCCGCCTTAGAGGGCGAGTTGACTCGGTCAGCTGCGACTTGCTGCCCGGTGACGACATCGGCGTAGGCACGCTGACGTAGCTTCGAAACAGGGGGCGGCCGGGCGCGCGGGGGCGGCGCGGACGGCGGAGCGGCGCGTGCGACACTAGTGGCGGTGTCAGCAACACGTAAACGTGACCCGACGCACGAGCCGGGTCGGACTTCGGTCTTGAAACTTGACGCCGCTGACCGAGTATTAGGAGCGCTATTCCGCAAACTGATGACTTCGTTGCGTAGCTCGGCAATAGTTAATTGGGCCGCGTCAAATTTCAAAATTACTTCCGCAAGACTTGTCTTCAGGGCCACGATATCCTTCAACAAGCTGCGAACGTCTACGTCCTCCGGAGAGACAGACGGCAGGCTAGCTCCCATCTTCACAAACTCCGGAAGTCGGTCCTCGTAATCCCTTAGGATCTTTTTTATATCCCCAAGGGTCTTTTCACCGGTTTCATCCCCTCTCCGGTGGGGAACATATGTGCCGGCAATTCCTAAGTATTGGCACAGCACCTGCTTCGCTGCACAGAAGTCATCGACAGTGAAAGTCGATGCCCAGGAACTTAACTGCACAGCTGTCTCCAGGTCCATAGCTCCATCTCGCGTCAACTTTTGTTTTTCTTGCAGATAGGCCAGAAAGTCGTTCACAATGGGCTCACGTTGCGCGCTCATTGTGAAAAATCGTTAGCAGCGGCCGGGCCGCGCTAATTCGCAATTAATAAATTAATTACTCATCAATGCGTCCGCGTCGCTTCGCGCATTGACAACGACTACCCAACCAACGTGCCAACGTTATAATATCAAAAGATACTTAGGAGCAACGCTACGGTTCTTGACAGTTCACAAGCCTCTAGCAGCTCTCGTTTTAATATGCATGAGTATGCCATCTTGTTTGAAAGCTTATATGAAAACATGACTCTGTAATATTTTTATTGTGGCAATTCCTCAGTATAAGAACGGAGGTAAGAGTAATAAAGAAACAACGTATACGATAGCAACTATATTGATGTGCGTTCCCATTGAGATTTCGCGTTGGAATTTCGAGCTTTTGACTGTGTCAATATTTAGTAAAAGTTCTCAAACAATTGTTAAGCTACATTCGGTTAAAGGTATAACCCACTTCAAATTTATTACTGCTGTAAATGAAAAAAAAGTACATGACGACACAAGTGCGAAAATTTCATGTTTCGTTTTTTCACGTGTCTCGTACAACGTTTTTTAGTGCAGATGGCCCTCCGAAGTTTTGAACCTGACGTAAAATCTTCCGTGCGGTGACGAAGTAAGAATACAAAAATCACCGCCCCTCTCTTCCCGTGGGTGTCGTAGGAGTCGACTAAGGGAAATACTGAGTATCCAGCTTCTCAGCCGGTGGTAGGGTATTTTTACTAGTACCCGCCTGGTTGGCTACCACCGTACATTCGGTGTAAACGCCCGTGAAATGACTTACCTTCGTGTTTGCCGTGTTTCGGGGTCAGCCGGTGTATTTACCAGCCTCTAGCGGGCCAGCAAGGCGGTGGCAACTAACAGGTTACTGATTGTCTCCTGTTCGTTGCCGCCGCGATTTGGGCTCTACTTTTCACTTACGATCAGGTGGAGTGGAGCCACTTTGTTGTGCCAACGTTATTTTTATTGGGTCGGCAACGCGCATGTGACACCCTGAGGTTGCAGGCGCCCATAGGCTACGGTGACTGCTTTCCATCAGGCGGGCCGTATGCTTGTTTGCCACCGACGTGGTATAAAAAAAAAAATGACACACTTCTCGCACTAGAGCCTAAAAATCGCACCATCTGTGCTAAAAAATATATTATATTTTACTAGTAAACAATTTTTAATAAATATTGCTCCATCGAACAGTGAAAACATATTATTATGTATCGTTTTACTTAAAATAAATGATATTAGTTTTATGTCACTATCCTACAAAATCCTACGTGTGGTCACCTGGACCGTAGTATTTCTTCGCTGACGTTTGATTATTAATTCTAAAACTGGAAATTCCAACGTGGACCCTCAATGGGCACGCACAGTTTACTATTTTGTACCTATTGCTCTCCCGTGGGTGCTGAATAGTGCTGATAATTAATAATTTGTTAGAAATTTAACAATAGACAGTAATTTAAATGATGTACTGCGTGAGTAGGCCCTTTTCTCGAAATAGAGAACTTTTTGGACCACCATCCGATTACGTTAAAATGCGAAATGGATGAAAGATATTTTTTTTAACAAACCGTTGTATCAGATTTGAGTTTCTATAATAGCGAAAATAGGTAGAAGCTACTGCAACGACAGCTATTTCAAAAACTGAATTCCAATTCCAGCACGTTATATCGATATCTTAGGATTCGCGTTGGTGGTTTCCTTTTATGAAATATCTTGCAGATATACGAAAAATGTAGACTCAAACGATTCAAATTTATGCCCTGCTCAAATTTTAGCATCCATTCGAGATGATGAAACTCGTAAATGTAACATTATTATAACTATTTCTGTGTTTACAGCCTTCTCAGAAATTAAATTTCGACATTGATGGGTTATTAGATAGCTATGTACATATGTATGTATGTGGACAACCTTCTCGTCTTGGGATCAACCATCATAATAAAGGAAGTTGTCCCCAGATCAACCACAGAATAGCCATCCAAAATCCAAAGATGCGATGACATGACTCGCCTCCAGAACTTATGGAACAATCGAGGAATATGTGCAAACAAAACGCAGTCTTACCTTGAAAGCGAATGCTCCGAATCCCCTAAACGTACAAACGCAACTTTTAATTCCCAACTGTGCATCAAGACTCTGTCCACTAACCCCCTTATTCATAAACATTTGTTGACTTAACAAGCCGCTAATAATTGTTTGTCCCTTTCGGTCTTAACAATGTGTCCGTAACAGCAAAAGGGACAAATAGTTATTAGCGGCTTGTTACATGAATAAGGGGGTTAATGTTTACAATATATTCATGTACATGTAGACATGTAAATCGTCATAATACGAATATAATATCCTGTTTCGGCCACATTATTGTGGCAACTGGAGAAGCTCTCATCATTGTTGGCAATATTGGAGGAAAGAGAGGTAATGGTCGTTCGCAAACGGGATAGTCTTACCAAGTGAAGACCAGATGGTGAGCGATATTTCGAATCTGAATTCTTCAATTCAGATTCGAATTAGCCCTCTCCTTTGAGACAGATTCTTGGTTTGGAATGTTCCCGTAAACACGATCCTCTGTAATGAACGACGGATTCGAGTGAGTAAGAGTTCTGAAACCATTTATTATAAAACAAATAATTTCAATATTCTGGCACATAATCGACTATATAGCTCTAAGGTATTTGTATCTATTCGTATATTACGATTTATAAAGCTGCTGGTTCTCTTGGACTCAATTTTACATTACTTTTGTGGACTTAACGGCTTCTAATAAAGAACCTGAAAATTCGGGCGGCCTCGGAGCAATTTAAGCTGCTTTTAGCAAAGTTTAGCATCTTAGTAATAATTTTATATTTCTGCAATGTGGGATTAGATCGAAGGAAATACAACTCGTATTAGGTATCTGGACCTGCTTAGAAAATTAAAGTCATTGCATTAAAATAGTACGGCGTTTTTTAGTACAGATGGCCCTCCGAAGATTTGGACCTGACGTAAAATGACACACTTCTCGCACTAGAGCCTAAAAAAGGCACTATCTGTACTAAAAATGGTATTTTTGTCGAATTAAAGCATCGCCACTTGTTTCGAATTCCATGTTTTACGCACTTGGGTCCATACTAGAGTTATCTATGAGCACGTAATTCTACTCCCACATTTAGCGAAAATATTTGGCACTTTTATCATTATTATTTTAAAGTTGCTTTTTGATGCTCTCAATTGTATTGAATATTTAATTTAAGAATTGAATTGTTTTTCACGGTCTTTTATAATTGGAGCCCTAACACTGTTTAAAAATTGAATTATTTTTCACGGATTTTTATAATTGGAGCCCTACGTCCTCAGGAACCGTGTCGAAGTAACGCTATACGATAAATTGTAAGAACATATTCACGGGCTCAGTGCTTGATAATGTAGACCTAGGCTCTCCGAAATACGTCGCTCGTAGTGACTAAAATACACGCGAGTTTAACCATTTAATTATACAGGGTGGTCCAAACCATGACGTCAAAAATTTTTTTTAGATTCCTCATGAGCTATCAGAATATACCCCATGTAAGTTAGCCGATTTTTTGTAGTTTTCGAGTAATGAATTTTTGAAAAAAAAAATTTTGAGAATGAAGAAATTTATTAATAAAAAAAAACTGTTGGGTTTTTTAACTAGTTTCTGTTTGTAAAAGTATTATTACAAATAAAGCATTTACTGACAAAAAATTAGCGTCCTCACTTTGATCCAAGTAGGATAAATAATACCAAATTCAAAATTTTACGCTAAGAACGCATCAAAATAGCATTAATGTACGTAAATAAAAAAAATAAAACATATCCCAAGGATTGTTGGTAATGTAAAGACTGCCCTAGACCTTGAACCTTCGTAAAAGCAAAAAAAAGTGATAATTAATAATGAGGATTTTTCGGAGTAGTCGGTGAAATAAACTTAAAAAAAAAATTATAAATTTTTTATTTAAAAATATAGTGAAATTTTGTCTGTTTTGTTGTTCTTATCAATAAACAAAGACAGAAAATACCACCAAAACTCAATTTGTGTAGTTATTCAAGTCATTTTTTCTACTTTAAAATTTTAAGCTTTTTTAAGTTTATTTGACCGACTACTCCGAAAAATCCTCATTATTAAGTTTCACTTTTTTTGTTGCTTTTACCAAGGTTTAAGGTCTAGGGCAGTCTTTACATTACCAAAAATCCTTGGGGTATGTTTTATTTTTTTTAATTAACGTACATTAATGCTATTTTGATGCATTTTTAACGTAAAATTTTGAATTAGGTATTTTTTAACCTACTTGTATCAAAGTGAGGACGCTAATTTTTTTTGTCAGTAAATGCTTTATATGTAGTAATACTTTCACATAAAGTAAATATTAAAAGAACCCAATAGTTTTTTTTATCAATAAATTTCTTCATTCCCGAATTTCTCAAAAATTTTTTTTTCAAAAATTCATAACTCGAAAACTACAAAAAATCGGCTAACATACATGGGGTATATTCTGATAGCTCATGACGTAGGGAACCTAAAAAAAAATTTTTGACGTCAAAGTTTGGACCACCCTGTATTTAAAGGTATATTTATTTATGTAAATTATTTCGAACTTTTAAAGGTATTATGTCTCACGAAAGTTTAAATTCAAATATTTTACTGCTTGTCATTTTGAAGTGACCTAGGGTTCCAATTCCAATCGTTAAAATATAATTCAAACGTAATAGTACAACATCGCAACGCATTAAATCTGTCTGATTCGTTATTTACCCTATTACTAAACTTACCAGTACCTAATTAGTATACTTAATAGTAACTTATACTTAACAGTACCTAATTAGTATACTTAATAGTAACAAAATAGGTGAGAGTAGTAACTCTAACCTATTTTACCTTACTTGCAAAAACTCTCATAGATTTTTGGATTCTTAACAAAAAAACAAAGCGGCAAAATGGCAATGTTCTGGTCCCAGCTTTTAACTATTTACCGCCAATATTCTTTGGCGTTCGTGTATCTACTACGTGCGGTAATAATGTAAAATGTGGGCAAAGTGTCAACTCTAAAAGGTTTCGCGTTAGCATAGTACACGAAAATCGCTGTTTGAATAATAGATGCACAGGATTTTATATATATTGTATAACCTAAATAAAATCGGTTAATAAAGATTTTATCTCGAGTCATAAGTAGACAATGACTATTTCCATGTGACAGTAGTCTTGTTAGCAGGAAATAAAATCATTTGTTACGTAGCGTCGGTATACTTATAACCTAGTAAATTACGCTGCCCATAAATAACGCATGCATTAACACATGAAAAGACTGAAAGACGTAATCGATACAATAATCAAACATTATTCTTCGCCGCACAAAGGAACACAATATATCCTGTAGGTAGGTACAATTTTATTCATTAATATGTTTGCGGCTTGCCGCGCATATCTATTGACGTTCACTTTTATGTTACGTTATGGTATTCACGTTTTTGTACGGTCAACGTTTAGGTACACATTTGCACCTTATCCCGTTGAGCTAAGATGAATATACTCATCTGAATCGACCGTACCCAGCCTTTTTTATGGTTGTTACGTACGCCGAAATGTATTTTCATACCCATTCGGCGGCGTTCGCGAACTTTGAATAGATTCGAAAAAATTTAGCATGCGAATGGAAAATGTAATGTAATATTGAATGAAACAAGTTTATTACGTGAATGCAAACGAAATGTATTAGTGAATGAGCCAAGTTTGATATTTGCTTTTGCGATTTTTCAATTTGGGCTAAAAATTAGTTCACCTTGTTTTGAAGACAGGTTATGTGACATTTGCAAAATGTTTTTGGATTGTTTCTTTAGGTGATTGTAGGTATTGCGTTTAATAGGGTCAACATGATTGACCGAGAGTAAAGGTAAATTGTAGACTTTATATTTGGTATTAAAATATTATCGAACCGGGTTACTCACGTATTTAAGTCGATGATTGCTCGACATGTTTCGACCCATAAAGAGGGTGCTTTGTTCGGAGCACTCTCGGTCAAAGCCCGAAGCGTACTTTGATATGTTTTATATTTGGTGTTAAAAATTTACTGCGTGGAGAATCAGATATTTTTGCACGGCTCTCCAGACTCATATTTGCATGATATGATATATTATAGATATGTATGCCTCTGTTGCTATTCAAAATGTAACATGAAAAGTACTGACCTGTTTAAGAGTAGGTATTATAGAGAAAAAAAGCTTTGATTTCATAGGGAGAGTTGGCTTATTTGACCTTCAATAATATACGCTACTAAAGGTTCTTAACACATTCACTACCACCTCGATCTTTTATGTATTAAAAATCAACGCGCATGACAACTACATATTTTTATTCATCAATTATCATTATTTCGACTATAAGACGTCCACTGCTGAACATAAGCCTCCCCTTTGGACCTACACATACACCAATTAAAAAAATACGCTGAATATGCGTAGCCGGATTTTAGTTACAAGTAAATGTGACTAGTATAGGTACGGTCGAGAAAATTGAATATTTAGCAGTTTATGGCTCACTTTACATGGACCTACTTAGAACATACAACACAACCAAATTAACTTGAACCGCAAAGTGCTAAACATTCAATTTCCTCGACTGTACTTACTAAGTATAAGTATCTATCACTCTTTTAACACTGGCAAATGTTTATAGTTAACGTTTGAGATCATCGAATTAGTCATCGTAATCAATTCGTACAGCAAGCATGTTGTAACATTAGGAAAAAAACCGACCAAGAGCATGTGGGTGGTGATTGTGGGTCATGTAAACCCATGTACTGGGTGGTTGGAGGGGTCTAGAGCGGATATTTCCGAAAATATAAACTTCAGAATTTTATTCTACCACTTAATTATACTTTAATCTACCACTTTTTTGACGTGATTTATATCTATGTGTCACAGACCATATAATATAGGTATATTATATGGTCTGTGCGAAATTTCAAATTTCTAGTACTAACGTTCACTGAGCAATGCTGTGGACAGACTGACATGGTGAAACTAAAAGCGTTAAGTTTACTACAGAACCCTAAGAAAATCATCACAAGAATGCAAAAAAATCTATGCCTAACTTTTCCAAAGAAATTACTTAAGGCAGATTGAAAGAGGCTAAATTCTTTCAAACTAGGACGTCAGCTTCAGCAGAGACGGTCAGTCGAGTTAAATCGACGAAGTTACTGAAACGAACTGTGCCATCCGCCATTCATAGTCGTTCCGAACACAACGGCAAGTTTGAATGAAAGCATTCAAAACTTGTGCGGTTACCCGCCGCCCGCCGCCCGTCCTCACGCTGTCCTTCTTACAGATTTGGGGACAAACTTACGCAATTTAACTTGAATAACCTATGGGAAAAACTAATAGCAACATTTCCGTATATATGGCTCGAACGTCGGGATAAAACATGTTATTATGGTGAGATAAAGGGAGATTAATTTATTGCCAGGAAATGTATTGTATTGTGGCCGACAACGCAATTTCCAAAAAACACATTGAAATAATTTTATACACAAATTGCAGTTATGTGCTAAACTATTTACTTCTCTACTGGCATCCAAATCATTCGTATAAAGTCATTACGCATAAATAATCTTCAGCAAGTCTGATGACGTATTAGCACCTTTTTCCGATTCCGGTTCGCTACAACCAAATATCATATTACCATCATAATTACTAAAACGTCAAAATCCCAAAACAGATTAGTCATATAGTCTAAAACTTGAAATTACTTAAACCTCCTTCTCAAATTAATACAGCACAGGTGCAAGGAATATAATACTTACTGCACAGATCAGAGAATACTAGCTTACTGTAAATAATATTTTAGGTATTCTGAGAAACTGTCATTTTGAATTTTGGCTGTTATGAAATCTAGTACATTTCGGATACCTATTAGATGTTATATGCCAATGTCATTTTGGGACTTAGATGTATTGAAAATTAGTAGTTTTGGAATTTTAGACATTTTACTAATAATCTGTTTTAACATTGCGACATTCTAAGATCTTGTTATTATGTTATGACATTTGGTTGTAGCGAACCGGAATCATTTTTAAACGGTTTTTATTAACTTCACCGCGTATCAACTGTCGTCGATGCTTCAAATCTTGTGATCGATTTTTCGACCACTTTTACTGCACCGAAATCAATAAAATTTGGAACTCTTATCAAGTCCCCATGACAATGCAATTTTATAATATTTGTATCCTTGTATCCTCAAAGCCTGATGCTGCAGACGTACTGCTTACCTTAACCGAGAGTGTTAGACACGTGAAAATGAAAGTATAGCATGTTTGGCATAATCAAATACTACCAGCCTGATCTTGACTTCCAACTCCTCACTCCTGATGCTGCAGTACTGCCAACAACAACCGCAAGGTTTATATTTTATCGATATCTTGATTTTAAAGAAGTTCTTTAGATATTAAGTAGAAACATGCGAAGTTAATACTAATATCCAACTCCTCAAATCTGATACTCCAGTGTTACTTCCTGCCACAACCGCTAGGTTTAGCGATATGTAGATTTTGCAGTACTGCTTTAGATATTTGGTAGAAACATACGGATTTAATTATCATCATCATCATCATATCAGCTGAAAGACGTTCACTGGTAAATATAGCCCCCCCCCCCCAAAGATTGCCACAAGGACCGGCCCTGTGCCACCCGCATCCAGTGACCTTCACCAGGTCATGAGTCCACCTTGTGGGGGGCCTACCCACGCTGCGCCTTCCGGTTCGTGACCGCCACTCAAGAACCTTACCGCCCCAACGGCCATCGGTTCCACGCAATCCACGCGCGACGAGCCGCGCCCACTTCAGTTTAGCGATTCGAAGAGCTATATCGGTTACTTTGGTTCTGCTGCGGATGGTCTCATTTGTAATCCGATCTCGCAGAGAGACTCTTAGCATAGGCCTCTCCATTGGCCTTTGGGTGACTTTGAGCCTTCTTATGAGGCCCATTGTAAGCGACCACGGCTTAGTACCGTATGTCATTGCTGCGGCCCTCCGGCTGATAGACTTATAGGGTGACAGCGTGAGTGATTCGCGTAGGGCGAGCTGTCGCGCCTGCGGCCCTCCAGCTGATAAGAGTGACAGCGTGAGTGAATTGCGAAGGGCGAGCCGTCGGGCCTGCGGCCCTCCAGCTGATAGAGTGACAGCGTGAGTGGTTCGCGTAGGGCGAACCGTCGGGCCTACGGCCCTCCATCTGATAGAGTGACAGCGTAAGTGAATCGGGTAGGGCGAGCCGTCGGGCCTGCGGCCCTCCATCTGATAGAGTGTCAGCGTGAGTGGATCGTATAGGGAGAGCCGTGGGGCCTGCGGCCCCCCAGCTGATAGAGTGACAGCGTGAGTGAATCGTGAAGGGCGAGCCGTCGGGCCTGCGGCCCTCCAGCTGATAAAGTGACAGCGTTAGTGGTTCGCGTAGGGCGAGCCGTCGGGCCTACGGCCCTCCAGCTGATAGAGTGACAGCGTGAGTGGTTCGCGTAGGGCGGGCCGTCGGGCCTGCGGCCCTCCAGCTGATAGAATGACAGTGTGAGTGGTTCGCGTAGAGCGAGCCGTCGGGCCTGCGGCCCTCCAGCTGATAGAGTGACAGCGTGAGTGGTTCGCGTAGGGTGAACCGTCGGGCCTACGGCCCTCTATCTGATAGAGTGACAGCGTGAGTGGATCGTATAGGGAGAGCCGTCGGGCCTGCGGCCCTCCAGCTGATAGAGTGACAGCGTGAGTGAATTGCGAAGGGCGAGCCGTCGGGCCTGCGGCCCTCCAGCTGATAGAGTGACAGCGTGAGTGGTTCGCGTAGGGCGAGCCGTCGGGCCTACGGCCCTCCAGCTGATAGAGTGACAGCGTGAGTGGTTCGCGTAGGGCGGGCAGTCGGGCCTACGGCCCTCCAGCTGATAGGGTGATAGCGTGAGTGTTTCGCGTAGGGCGAACCGTCGGGCCTACGGCCCTCCAGCTGATAGAGTGACAGCGTGAGTGGTTCGCGAAGGGCGGGCCGTCGGGCCTGCGGCCCTCCAGCTGATAGAGTGACAGCGTGAGTAAATCGCGAACGGCGAGCCGTCGGGCCTGCGGCCCTCCAGCTGATAGAGTGACAGCGTGAGTGGTTCGCGAAGGGCGGGCCGTCGGGCCTGCGGCCCTCCAGCTGATAGAGTGACAGCGTGAGTGAATCGCGTAGGGCGAGCCGTCGGGCCTGCGGCCCACCAGCTGATAGAGTGACAGCGTGAGTGGTTCGCGTAGGGTGAGCCGTCGGGCAAGCGGCCCTCCAGCTGATAGAGTGACAGCGTGAGTGGTTCGCGAAGGGCGGACCGTCGGGCCTGCGGCCCTCCAGCTGATAGAGTGACAGCGTGAGTGAATCGCGTAGGGTGAGCCGTCGGGCCTGCGGCCCTCCAGCTGATAAAGTGACAGCGGGAGTGGTTCGCGTAGGGCGAGCCGTCGGGCCTACGGCCCTCCAGCTGATAGAGTGACAGCGTGAGTGGTTCGCGAAGGGCGGGCCGTCGGGCCTGCGGCCCTCCAGCTGATAGAGTGACAGCGTGAGTGAATCGCGTAGGGTGAGCCGTCGGGCCTGCGGCCCTCCAGCTGATAAAGTGACAGCGTGAGTGAATCGTGTAGGGCCAGCTGTCGGGTCTGCGGCCCTCCGGTTGATAGGCTGACAGCGCAGGTGGTTTGCGTAGGACGTGCACTCGGACCTGCGGTCCTCCAGTTGATATACAGAGAGTGTGAGTCTCTCGTATTCACGTAGTGCGTGTCATAGGGCCTATGGCCCTCCGGTTGATAGATTGCATGGATTGACCCTTTAGGCCCTCGGTTCGCGTCGGACTTTCTGTCAGACCTGCGGTCCTCCGGTTGGTCGACTCAGAGAATGAGTCTATATTTTATAGTCTCGAAATTCGACTTGTATAAAAATTTTGACTTGAAATTCTCAATAAACCAAATTGATATATTCCTTATTGTCAGATCTCTGTTATCTAAGGTACTTATTGTATGAATAACACGTCCATTTGAGATACTTCGGGCATTCAACCTTACATTAACCACGCCGAGCCTTTGGTTTTTATTTGTCAATCGACATATTAAATTTAAAAAAATGGTGTCGGATTTCTAAAAATATCTATTCAGCAGGGATTCGCCTCCCGTTACCCATAAAATAATGTCCAGTATGTTAACGTATGTGTCGGGATTCGTTATGAAAGCGCGAGAGTATAAACGCTACTTAGCATGCATAATTGTATTACATATTATAAACAACATCGGTATAGTATCGGAAATTAACTTAACAATTGCACTAAAAACTTGAAAATAAAATAAGTAAAAAAAGTTTTAAGTTAAACGGTTTTTATTGCACCAAAAACTAGAAAATAAAAGTTTGTTATAACTAACCGTAGATGCAACTTTCTGTAGATTACTCACGTGAAACTATTATCACTGTAGTTTTCCCAAGTCGGATGCTGAAAGCCACGTTTAGCCTCTATGTCAGTGGATTAAGCGTTACCTAATCGGAAACTTTTACCAAACTAAAATAAAAACGTGGGGCGTTATTATGAAGAAAGAAACATACAAGTTCAAAATATGTAATTGTAGCTTTAATTTTGCAATGAATCATCCATCTGTTCCATCACTTCCACAGAGGTAAATAGCTTTTATCAAGGCCAGAACAAAACTTATTACACTATTGCTGTCTTGATTTGTATGCGTGTTCTTAAATAACTATAGTGACTTAATCACTATTGCGTACGCCCCACGTTTTTATTTCAGTTTGGTAAAAGTTTCCGATTAGGTAAC
Organism: Thaumatotibia leucotreta; assembly: GCA_025490895.1. NCBI lineage: Eukaryota > Metazoa > Arthropoda > Insecta > Lepidoptera > Tortricidae > Thaumatotibia > Thaumatotibia leucotreta. The sequence goes on along the minus strand of JALPQI010011201.1, from coordinate 3,358 downwards.
GCTTAATCCACTGACATAGAGGCTAAACGTGGCTTTCAGCATCCGACTTGGGAAAACTACAGTGATAATAGTTTCACGTGAGTAATCTACAGAAAGTTGCATCTACGGTTAGTTATAACAAACTTTTATTTTCTAGTTTTTGGTGCAATAAAAACCGTTTAACTTAAAACTTTTTTTACTTATTTTATTCCGATTCACCTCACAGTGCATTAGGTACCTACTATAAGTCGTGGAGCAAGCGACAAAATGTATGAACTGACAGGCAACTCAGATAGTTGTATTAGACCCCTTATTCTCGTCTTGCGATGCATTAAATCAATAATAAATATGTAAGTGGATATTTTACGTTGATAAGTAAGTAGGTATACTCGATTAGTTCGTCTTAATAATTCGAAGATCAAGCTTGGAATTCTTCCAAGATTAGACGGCACTTTAACTTTGAGCAGCTATTCCAGCTTTATCGAGGTCAGCACTGACAGATTATGGAATAAACGTTTGTACCTAGTAAATAATTAAATATAATGTTACCTTATTACCAATAGTTCCATAATAACAGAATTTAATTCCTTAAATTTATCAATTACATCGCTGGGCACTTTTGATTCGCTGTATAAGAAAATTTAAAGTAACCAAGTACAGCCCATTCATGAAAATTCAGATTTGGTCAGGCCCAGTGGAGCCAGCTAAAGCCTTTCACTCTTTACATTGAAGAGAATGTACTCGGACCTACAAATCCCGCCGCATTAGGGGAGTAAATTTTCCGCTCGTCAATACTAGCGCTGCCGGCATTTTCACAAACTCTTTGCTGGTTTGTTTATTTTTTGAGTTCGACAAATTTTAGTTCATGCCTTCGCGAAACGTCTGGTTGACGTAACTAAAGACCGAACAGTTGGCGACTTCTTCGCAAAAAACATCAGCATTGCCATATAGCATCCTAGGTACAATGTCACAAGGGCCAATCTTAGATGTTAGGTTAGTTTTATATGTTAGTTAGTATTTACGTATATAAATTAAATTGTACAGGTTAAAAAAAGTTATTCCTTCTGTTTTTCTAACTATTGAAATTAAAAGTTGCGTTGGAGATACAAATCTACATATACCTATTCTTAACTTATACTATAGGTACTCTATTGATTGATTGTTACTCGTGTTGTTGACGAAATGAGTGGCAGACGGATACGTGTAATCTGTCTTACATGAGCATTATGACGTTAGTTGTTCCTACATTTAATTAACACTTTCATAGCGGACGAGTGCTACGCGCTACGCTCGTAGCCGATCCCGTGATTTTTACGCTTTGTAGCGATAATGGATCTCCCACAGAGAACTCCCCTCGGGAGTTCCCCGCGCTCAAAGTGTTAACTAATTAAGTCTGATGTCTAATTCGTTTTTTCCACCATCATTAATCATCACGAAATGAGAATAATTTTATGTACAATTAATAAAAAAATCGAGAATAAAAATTATGTACTAAAATTCAGTTAAAAGGTATCATTAAAAAGTACTTTCTGGTTAATGTACCTTGTGCCTGAGTTCAACATAAAGTTTATCCCTCGCGAAAACGTCTGCAGCATACTTGGTACAACTGCGGTCAAACGACTAAGCCCGACTAATTTGATAGCAGTAATTAAAATGCAGTTGAGTCATGAGGGTACGGTGGAGGCGTGGCGGGCGTTGTGTATGACAACCAGAATTATTGTACGGCGTACTCAAGTCGCGTGAACTATATTAAACAGTAATTTGTGCCTAAGTTGAGATGACATCGAAATGTGGACCTAAATGTCTAAGTAAGTAGTGAAGATTCATACTTTAGTGTAACTAGTAACGTATTGGGAAGTCAAGTAATTAGATATAGGTACCTATTTTAGTCGCATCTGCTTTGCAACTGTCTCCTACTGTCTTTGGCAGGTAAAAATTAACAAATCCAATAAGCGAATATCAAACGATAAGCAAACATCTTTAGAATTGGTATCACCTATGCGATTGAAGGATTTAGTTTTTTTGAATACGTCTATAAGGCTGAAATAGACAAACAATATTTATTGGCTAGTTAGGAGATATTTATGAGTGGCTACTAACTATGGGACCGATAAAAACTGCGTAGTTAAGATGTCAATCACTAATGCATATTGTAGTTTTCTCTCTCTCTGTTTGTCTTTTTTATTTAGTACGACAAATACAGTTGCGTTTCATTCGCGCATCCTCCAAATGTAGTTATAATAATTTATTTTTCCCCTCACTAGCTCGTAAAGTGCTCGTTTATCCTTTAATACGAACGTGTAAAAACGCATATTATTCACTTGTGTGGCAAAGTAATGACCTTGGTTTTGGAATAACAAAACGTAAAATGCGCATGGAAATTGTTCCATATTAATGATAATTAAATAATTTGTTTGAGAATTTAGTGTAAAATACAAACCTTTATATAATATGATGATTTTAACATATAAATCCTAAAATTCCATAAGTAACAATTGTTTTAGTGAATGATGATAAGATGACTAGATGCAATCACAAAACGCAGAAAACGTCAACGTCAACATTGTCAAAGAATATTGTTATAATCTTTATTTACCGACTCGAACACGCATAAAAATAGTAAACTAAACAACTTTCAGGGTGTTCTGTTATAATTTTGTAAAAATAATGAATGAGAATGATTTAATAATGCATTGGCGTTGGTGTGCAACTACAGGAATGTGTTAAAATCGTGCTGCGTTTACTTTTTCGTGCTAAGTTTACTGCGACAAAATCTTGCATTAAAAACATGATGCATTTGGAAAATTATTATCACTAACCCGATGATGATTGTAATGTGAACAAATAATTACCTTTTTTGAGTTTCCTCGCTATAGTGAGGGGAAAAGTTTTGTGTTACACACGGGTGCAAATGTATTTTACTTCTCGTATGTTAAAACACTCGCTGCGCTCAGGATTCTATTTTAGAACCACTCGCTTCGCTCGTGGTTCAACTATAGAATCCTTTCGCTTGCTCGTGTTTCAATTTCATACTCGCGGGTAAAATACAACTTTGCACCCTTGTATAACAAATAACTATTTTAAAACCATTTCCTTCGAGTGTTTTTTCAGTGGGACTACACTTTTACCAAGCATTTCTTAACATAAATGTAACGTATGTTCACATGGAACACATCCAATGGCCTATTTCACCATAATTACAAGTGTGACAATTGTAAAATATCACTGTTACTGACGTCACAAGCCTCCGTAGGCTACGGCTACCGCTTACTATCGGACAGTCCATGGGCTTGTTGGTCACCAACATAAAATTATTACTAATAAGTCTAATAACGTTAATAAATCGTTAATAAACTACTTTTTATTTTCCGAAACCCGT
>JALPQI010011200.1:0-36742 GCA_025490895.1 Thaumatotibia leucotreta | reverse complement strand
ATGATGAAAATTGCAAAAAAAAAAGTTCCCGCCACCTTGGATTTTAGAATGGACCCGGAAATCGTATTCCATGTATGCGAATTAGTCGGAAACGAGTATAATGATGAAAATTGCAAAAAAAAGTTCCCGCCATCTTGGATCTCAGAATGCACCCGAAAATCGTATTCCACGTATGCGAATTAGTCAGTAAAAAGTATAATGATGAAAATTGCAAAAAAAAAGTTCCCGCCATCTTGGATTTTAGAATGGACCCGGGAATCGTATTACACGTATGCGAATTAGTCAGAAACGAGTACAATGATGAAAGATGCAAAAAAAAGTTCCCGCCATCTTGGATTTTAGAATGGACCCAAAAATGATATTCCACGTACGCGAATTAGTCAGAAACGAGTACAATGATTAAAATTGCAAAAAAAGTTCCCGCCATCTTGGATTTTAGAATGGACCCGGAAATCGTATTCCACGTATACGAATTAGTCGGAAACGAGTATAATGATGAAAATTGCAATATAAAAAGTTCCCGCCATCTTGAATCTTAGAATGGACCCGGAAATCGTATTGCACGTATGCGAATTAGTCAGAAACGAGTACAATGATGAAAATTGCAAAAAAGTTCCCGCCATCTTGGATCTTAGAATGGACCCAAAAATGATATTCCACGTATGCGAATTAGTCAGAAACGAGTATAATGATGAAAATTTCAAAAAAAAAAGTTCCCGCCATCTTGGATCTTAGAATGGACCCAAAAATGATATTCCACGTATGCGAATTAGTCAGAAACGAGTACAATGATGAAAATTGCAAAAAAATGTTCCCGCCATCTTGGATCTTAGAATGGACCCGGAAATCGTATTACACGTATGCGAATTAGTCAGAAACGAGTACAATGATGAAAATTGCAAAAAAAAAGTTCCCGCCATCTTGGATTTTAGAATGGACCCAAAAATGATATTCCACGTATGCGAATTAGTCAGAAACGAGTACAATGATGAAAATTGCAAAAAAGTTCCCGCCATCTTGGATCTTAGAATGGACCCAAAAATGATATTCCACGTATGCGAATTAGTCAGAAACGAGTATAATGATGAAAATTTAAAAAAAAAAGTTCCCGCCATCTTGGATCTTAGAATGGACCCAAAAATGATATTCCACGTATGCGAATTAGTCAGAAACGAGTACAATGATGAAAATTGCAAAAAAATGTTCCCGCCATCTTGGATCTTAGAATGGACCCGGAAATCGTATTACACGTATGCGAATTAGTCAGAAACGGGTACAATGATGAAAATTGCAAAAAAAAAGTTCCCGCCATCTTGGATTTTAGAATGGACCCAAAAATGATATTCCACGTATGCGAATTAGTCAGAAACGAGTACAATGATGAAAATTGCAAAAAAAGTTCCCGCCATCTTGGATCTTAGAATGGACCCGGAAATCGTATTCCACGTATGCGAATTAGTCAGAAACGAGTATGATGATGAAAATTGCAAAAAAAGTTCTCGCCATCTTGGATCTTAGAATGGACCCGGAAATCGTATCACACGTATGCGAATTAGTCAGAAACGAGTACAATGATGAAAATTGCAAAAAAAAAGTTCCCGCCATCTTGGATTTTAGAATGGACCCAAAAATGATATTCCACGTATGCGAATTAGTCAGAAACGAGTACAATGATGAAAATTGCAAAAAAAAGTTCCCGCCATCTTGGATCTTAGAATGGACCTGGAAATCGTATTACACGTATGCGAATTAGTCAGAAACGAGTACAATGATGAAAATTGCAAAAAAAAAGTTCCCGCCATCTTGGATTTTAGAATGGACCCAAAAATGATATTCCACGTATGCGAATTAGTCAGAAACGAGTACAATGATGAAAATTGCAAAAAAAGTTCCCGCCATCTTGGATCTTAGAATGGACCCGGAAATCGTATTCCACGTATGCGAATTAGTCAGAAACGAGTATGATGATGAAAATTGCAAAAAAGTTCTCGCCATCTTGGATCTTAGAATGGACCCGGAAATCGTATCACACGTATGCGAATTAGTCAGAAACGAGTACAATGATGAAAATTGCAAAAAAAAAGTTCCCGCCATCTTGGATTTTAGAATGGACCCAAAAATGATATTCCACGTATGCGAATTAGTCAGAAACGAGTACAATGATGAAAATTGCAAAAAAAAGTTCCCGCCATCTTGGATCTTAGAATGGACCTGGAAATCGTATTACACGTATGCGAATTAGTCAGAAACGAGTACAATGATGAAAATTGCAAAAAAAAGTTCCCGCCATCTTGGATTTTAGAATGGACCCGGAAATCGTATTCCACGTATGCGAATTAGTCGGAAACGAGTATAATGATGAAAATTGCAATATAAAAAGTTCCCGCCATCTTGAATCTTAGAATGGACCCGGAAATCGTATTGCACGTATGCGATTTGTCAGAAACGAGTACAATGATGAAAATTGCAAAAAAGTTCCCGCCATCTTGGATCTTAGAATGGACCCAAAAATGATATTCCACGTATGCAAATTAGTCAGAAACGAGTATAATGATGAAAATTGCAAAAAAAGTTCCCGCCATCTTGGATTTTAGAATGGACTCGGAAATCGTATTCCACGTATGCGAATTAGTCGGAAACGAGTATAATGATCAAAATTGGAAAAAAAAAGTTCCCGCCATCTTGGATTTTAGAATGGACCCGGAAATCGTATTCCACGTATGCGAATTAGTCGGAAACGAGTATAATGATCAAAATTGGAAAAAAAAGTTCCCGCCATCTTGGATTTTAGAATGGACCCGGAAATCGTAATCCACGTATGCGAATTAGTCGGAAACGAGTATAATGATGAAAATTGCAAAAAAAAAAGTTCCCGCCATCTTGGATTTTAGAATGGACCCGGAAATCGTATTCCACGTATGCGAATTAGTCGGAAACGAGTATAATGATGAAAATTGGAAAAAAAAAGTTCCCGCCATCTTGGTTTTTGGAATGGACCCGGAAATCGTATTCCACGTACATGCGAATTAGTCGGAAACGAGTATAATGATGAAAATTGCAAAAAAAGTTCCCGCCATCTTAGATCTTAGAATGGACACAATGGCAAATTCAAAAAATGTAGACACAATAAGAGAAAATTAGTATTAGCCTTTTTTTTCTTACAGAGTTTGTTGGATGTTGGACAGAGTAGAGAGCTATTTATCGCCAATGATAGTGTGCCATTAGTAAGAGTTTAATTATTATTTCGCTATGTGAGTTTGGTATTGAAGCGTAGAATAGAAACAGAATGCAATGCTCAGATTACCTACCTTCAATTTTCTATGCCTCTCGTTTCGTTTGTTGCCAGCTCGTCAGATTACGGTAAAGCAAAGAGAATGCTGACGACGGCAACGCCGCGCCGCAATGTATTTGTTATATAATTCGGATATACCCTAATCAGCTATTTATTGTTATCAGTTGTTATGTTACGGGTTCAAATCCTAGCATATGACTTGTAATGTATGTATTTTTTTGTTATTATTAGTGATGTAGGGACTTTTTACTTTTTTTTTTATTGTATTTATTAGTTTTTTGGTTTTTTAGACCTCCTTAAACATTTAAAATCAATATATGCAAGATTTTGTTTAGCGACATCTATAGATTATTTCTGTCAAGACTCGAGCAGTGTACTGTTTGTCGCGTATCGAGAAAAACGCATAAAAATATGTACGTGCAATAATAGATGGCGCTGAAATCAATTTATTCCAAAAATAGTTAATTTTTTTATTTACTAATTTACTCTTCTAGAAAGGGTGGTTTTGACTATTTTCGATGTATGATGCTAAATTAATTAAAACTGTGCACTAACAGGTAGTAAATATCTGGATTTCAAATAAAACTAAATCTATTACTAGTCAATCGTGCTCCTAGTGACATCTATTGTAACATATTCCGAACTATTTGAGCCTTCTATGAAACAGACCCTCTATATTTGGGTACTTTGTGATGATACACATGTTGAAGTGTAGGCTTTTCTCGTGTTATAGTCACTGACACTCGCCCTGAAAAAGTCTACTTTCCGCACTTGTATCATAATTCATAAATAACTATTTTCTACATCTGAAATCTGAACCACTCTTTTTCATCAATTTGATTTACCATGATTTGTTTTAAACCATCACTTTTTTTACTATGTTTTCTGTAGCCAGATCCACGCTGAACTAGCAGCCTCGCGAGGCAACTCTGTTAGTCTGTATAACTTAAGAAAAACTTAAGAAAGTCACTTGTTGTAGGTATGCGACATGTTCGAATAGAGAACACATATTTAATATTAGTAACGCAAACAAAACAAACACCTATTCGAACACGTCACTCAGACATCCAACTGATGACTTTCTTCATTTTGTCACCTATATGTATATGTCTTTCAACCGAGGCAACAGCACTAAAAAACACCTGGAGGCACGTCCACATTGGCCAAGTGGCTCATTCAGTATGGACTCAACCTTATTGTAACCAAAAGTTTTGGCTGAATTTTGTTATTAAAAAAAAACCTTTTATTTCCCTTTGCGATGTCCAGGTTCCAGCGACGGCTTAGTCCGTGTGTTCACAAAAGACGCGGCGCGCTACGCCGACGAAGCCACGCTGAAGCAGTTTGAAGAAGATGTGGAGAAACTTGCGGCTGCCTCGCAGCAGGAGATCGGAGGGTTCAAGCTATCTGAGTATGTCACTTACAAGTTTTTATTTAATTTCACCTCTGGGGCATGTTTAACAATAGCTTGCAACTTGTAATACAAGTGGAAGTCTCTTTTTATCGCCTTTAATTAGATAAGCACTTCCACAAGTTACAAGCTTTTAATAAACAGGCCCCTGATGTTTGTCGTTCATATCTTGCGGGTTAAATTTGATCCACTTCTGATCAGGGACCTATTTCTCGAAAGCTTGTGACTTGTAGCAAGCGGCAGTCTTTATCTAATTAATAGTGTCAAAAAGGGCCTTCCACTTGTATTACAAGTTACAAGCTTTCGAGAAACGGGTCTTTGTTACACATATTTAAATCTGATAACAATGCAATAGGTATAAAGATATCATAGAGCTGGCCTGAGCACCGAGGTGGCATAGAAACTTTGGAGGTAATCAAGGTTGGGTTCGTTAAATTTGGCTTATTACGACAAATCTAATAAAATACTGAAGGCTGGATGCGGGTGGCGCGGGACCGGTCATTGTGGCAATCTTTGGGGGAGGCCTATGTTCAGCAGTTCAACCTGAATAGGCTTTTCATTCATAATTTGACAAAAATCGAACATGTCCTCTAGGAATCACAACGAACATAACGAGATTAAAGGGTTAACTTGTAAAATGTAGTACATCTTAATTTCCAGATTGCCCGGCCCAGAAGTCCTACTAGAGCCCGGCAAAACTGACGGACAGACGAAGCTGGTCCGTCGCGGGACAACCGTGAAGTGTTACTCGTGGAACGCGGGCGCCTGCAGCTGGGACGAGGTGGGGGACGTCATGGGCGCCAACCCGCCGGGCGAGGGCAAGACCATGTATCAGGGAAAGGTATAGTTTATGCACTTGAGACACAGACAGACAGAAACATATTTTTCTTAGCCTAATGTTACTGACCCAAAAAATCGTATGGCGATTTTTTCTTACTCTTACTGGCAAAGTTGGTTTGACAGATTTGGCGATAGTGTATTAGCGCTGCAAGTAAGGCTCGGAAATGGTTCTAAAATCGGATGGGCAAACGAAACTGACCTACGGTGAACGAAAATTTGTAAATTTCAGGGATTTGTCTCTTGTAACTCTAATGACGCCTTCGTTTTATTAGCGATTTGTTCCTAATGTTACTGCCAAAGTTGATTTGACAGACTAGGCAATAGTGTATTAGCGCTGCAAGTAAGGCTCGGAAATGGTTCTAAAATCGGACGGGCAGACGAAACTGACCTACGCTGAACGAAAATTCGTAAATTTCAGGGATTTGTCTCTTGTAACTCTAATGACGCCTTCGTTTTAGCGATTTGCTCATAATGTTACTGCCAAAGTTGGTTTGACAGACTAGGCAATAGTGTATTAGCGCTGCAAGTAAGGCTCGAAACTGGTTCTTAAATCGGACGGGCAGACGAAGCTGGGTGCTTAGCCAAGTTGCCAATCGCTAACGCTTAAACGTCAATCGTTAACGAAAGGCAGCTAACTGTCGTTGTCGCACTAATATGAAAGAGTGACAGAGAGGGAAGACTACGATACGCTACCAAGCGCTAGCGATTGGCAACTTGGCTAAGCATCCTGGTCCGTCGCGGGACAACAGTGAAGTGTTACTCGTGGAACGCGGGCGCCTGCAGCTGGGACGAGGTGGGGGACGTCATGGGCGCCAACCCGCCGGGCGAGGGCAAGACCATGTACCAGGGAAAGGTATAGTTTATGCACTCGAGGCACAGACAGAGAGAAACATAACATTTTTCTTAGCCTAATGTTACTGACCCAAAAAAATCCCTTTAGTACCATTTGGTAGCCAAAGTTTCGTAACCAGCTTCGAAATGGGAATAAAATTCAAATAGGTAACTGGCTTTAAATCGGGACTTGTCACTACCGATTTGTAACCAGGTTTGTACCAATTCCGGCTACGAGATGGGAAAGTTATTCCCATTTCATAGCTGGCTACCAGACGGTAAACCATATTTCCCATTTCGCAGCCAGCTACCAAATCTGGATACTAAACGGTACTAAAGGAAAAAATCGTATGGCGATTTGTTCTTACTCTTACTGGCAAAGTTGGTTTGACAGATTAGGCAATAGTGTATTAGCGCTGCAAGTAAGGCTCGGAAATGGTTCTAAAATCGGACGGGCAGACGAAACTGACCTACGGTGAACGAAAATTCGTAAATTTCAGGGATTTGTCTCTTGTAACTCATGACGCCTTCGTTTTATTAGCGATTTGCTCCTAATGCTACTGCCAAAGTTGGTTTGACAGATTAGGCAATAGTGTATTAGCGCTGCAAGGCTCGGAAATGGTTCTAAAATCGGATGGGCAGACGAAACTGACCTACGGTGAACGAAAATTCGTAAATTTCAGGGATTTGTCTCTTGTAACTAATGACGCCTTCGTTTTATTAGCGATTTGTTCCTAGTGTTACTGCCAAAGTTGGTTTGACAGACTAGGCAATAGTGCATTAACGCTGCAAGCAAGGCTCGAAACTGGTTCTTAAATCGGACGGGCAGACGAAGCTGGGTGCTTAGCCAAGTTGCCAATCGCTAACGCTTAAACGTCAATCGTTAACGAAAGGCAGCTAACTTTGTCGCACTAATATGAAAGAGTGACAGAATGGGAAGACTACGATACGCTACCAAGCGCTAGCGATTGGCAACTTGGCTAAGCATCCTGGTCCGTCGCGGGACAACTGTGAAGTGTTACTCGTGGAACGCGGGCGCCTGCAGCTGGGACGAGGTGGGGGACGTCATGGGCGCCAACCCGCCGGGCGAGGGCAAGACCATGTATCAGGGAAAGGTATGGTTTATGCACTTGAGGCACAGACAGAGAGAAACATAACATTTTTCTTAGCCTAATGTTACTGACCCAAAAAAAATCGTATGGCGATTTTTTCTTACTCTTACTGGCAAAGTTGGTTTGACAGATTAGGCAATAGTGTATTAGCTGCAAGTAAGGCTCGGAAATGGTTCTAAAATCGGACGGGCAGACGAAACTGACCTACGGTGAACGAAAATTCGTAAATTTCAGGGATTTGTCTCTTGTAACTCTAATGACGTTTTCGTTTTATTAGCGATTTGTTCCTAATGTTACTGCCGAAGTTGGTTTGACAGACTAGGTAATAGTGCATTAACGCTGCAAGCAAGGCTCGAAACTGGTGGACTTTTTCTTAGCCTAATGTTATTGACTCTAAAAAAGAAATTCATATAGCGATGACTCATATAGCAATTTCAGATATAGATATAGATTCATATCGCAATTTATTCCTACTGTTACTGCCAAAGTTGGTTTGACAGACTATAGGCAATAGTACATTAACGCTGCTGGTTCGAAAATCGGACGGTCAGACGAAACTGGTCACTCCATCAAAAGACATTAAGAGTAACAGAGAAAATTGCGACAAATCCTTGAAATTTGCGGATTTCGAAGTTTGTGGCCTTATAAATTTATGTAGCTTATAAATTTTCAACGCCAGGCCCTAGCCTAGCTAGTCTAGCGTTGAAAATATATTGATTAAATTCAGACTAGTTTTTTTTCCTGATTTTTTTCGGAAGAATCAATGAAAGTTTCCACTTTAATTTTCAACTCTAAATCAATGTGGATAAGGTCTAATTTTCACTTATACCAAGAGAACGCGATGTCATCGAGTAAAAATCAATTGAAATAGATGGAAAGGTGTGACTGCGACATTGTTTCTGTAAAAACCCGATAAAAACGAAAGAAAACAAAATTTTCATTCGTTCCCGAAAAAAACAATTTTATTTTATTCCGACATTTTCAACGCTAGTGGGGCCGCAAATCCGTGTATCAGGGGAAGATAGGAAATAGCAAGGGGATTTCACTCACATTTCCGCCGCACTCGCTAAAAGTACATGCCGCGCCGAAAACGGTCCTTGTCAGTGGATGGCCAACCTTTAACGCATAAAACTAAGACAGTGTAAAAAGTCGGTATGCCAGGTCATCCATAAACCATAAAACATTCGACGCCGGTGACACGCATATGTGACCGAAAAAACTGTACTCCTGTGCCAGTGACACACATACTTGATCAAAGTAATCTTATTCTTATGCCACTAGCATTAATCAAGTTCTCACTCCTATGCCAGTAGGATAGAAATACGAACGTTTTTGACACAAGTGCTGTGTCGCCGGCATAGGAGTACAATCTTTTCGGTCACACATACGTGTCACTGGCATAGGATTTCTATCAGATAATTTCGATCGGCATAGTATAAACACTTAGTGAGACAGTACGGAGGCGAACGTGTTAACACCTGCCAATAGTTTGCAGGATATATGAAGCAGTCCATCCAAGGATAGTTCCATTCAGAAGAGTTGTCTTTTTATGTCAAATCAAATCAAATAATTTATTTGCTTTAAACATAATTAAATGCATGCAAATACAGAATAATTATTAAGACTAACATTACGGCACATGTAATGTCAAAATTAAAAGTAAGTAAAATTAAACAATGTTAGAATTAGAAAAAAATATACGGAAAAAATAATTGAATACAAATTAAATGAGAGAGATTTTACAAGTCAGTAGGTATATTATATAAAACATTACTTAATTGGTCATGTCAGGTCAAGTGCATTTGCAAAGTATTCGTCAATAGAGTAGTATGGTCTATTCATAAAATGTTCTTTTACTCTTTTATCAAAAATCATTATGTCATCACAATCCCTTAAATCTTTGGTCAACTTATTATAAACTTTTATTGCAATATTTACAAGACTATTATTATAATGTGCATAGTTAGAGGTAGACAGGGCCAATTTGTCATTATTTCTTAAGTTGTAGCTTTGACTCTGCCCTATCGTAGAATATGATTCTTTTGTGATAGAGATCGTAGAATATGATTCTTATGTGATATTTAGTAGTTCGCCTATTTATGCAACCAAGTAAATGTTCTTTCAGGAGTACGATTTCGTATTCAGCGTGGACATCAAGGACGGAGCGCCGCCACTGAAGCTGCCGTTCAACAAGACTGAAGACCCCTGGGTCGCGGCACAGGCTTTTATACACAAGTTAGTGTTTTTCGCGCTATGGGTGCAAAACTTTAACAAAACTTCATTTACATTGAAACACTTTAGCCAAGAAAATATGAATAACATTGAAAAACCTGTATCCAATTTTATTTCCTATCTCTGAATCTTGAAATGACAAGTATAGATCTGTATACTTTATGAATGTATATGCTCTTTCATGTCCACTTGACAAGTTTTGTGAAAGTTTCGTTCCCAAAGTTTATTATTTATTTATTTATTACACATCCATATTGATACAAAGGTCTTATTATACTATTCAGAATCAGTTATTGGTAACTAAGTGGGATCCCGCAATGTTATCTTACATACTTATAACTTCATAAATAGTTACAGTCAGTACACTTCCATATATTTATTATGTCATGTCATAATATACCTATTTTGTAGTGTGAGCAGATACGATTTATCAATTACAGGATGACAAGAATTCCCTAAGAGATTTCGGTGTTATGGTCTTGTTTCTGTATCAAATGTAAATTTTTGTATTGTTTATATAAGACGTTGTAATTATTTTTTGCTTTCTGTTTTCAGACACGACTTACCTCAAGCGTATTTAGAACAAGTTGCGAACTTCATCATCACTAATGCCAAGTTGGATTCACTGCCCGCTTCAAGTAATGGGTAATTACTAATTTTAAAACATTTCACTTATAGTTATCAAATTTTATTTTATCTATTCTTTAGTTAGGCAATTGGTATAATTACACTAAATAATTATGAAGAATATAAATATCATCATCATCATCATATCAGCCGAAAGACGTCCACTGCTGAACATAGGCCTCCCCCAAAGATTGCCACAATGATCGGTCCTGCGCCACTCGCATCCAGCCGACTCCTGCGACCTTCACCAGGTCATCGGTCCACCTTGTGGGGGGCCTACCCACGCTACGCCTTCCGGTACGTGGCCGTCACTCAAGAACCTATAAATAATTAATAAGAATACAAATAAAATGTAATCTGTGCATTATTTAGGCATAGTTTATTAATGTCTGTAACGTAAACAAAAGCCTGTGCATGTGTCCGCTTCGAAACATTGCGCGGATACCATTGTTTTACCGTGGCATGTATATTCGACGCCAGAGATATATCATTACTATGCAAAACATTACTCTGCCAAAAACAGTCGTGTAAACATATTTTGGCATTTAAGCCGTAATGATATATTTGTCGTCGACTGTACTTGTAGCGGCGCAACGGAAACGCAGAGTGACTCCCGTGACTTTGCCGCTAAAGCTCGAAAGAGACTGAGGTTCTCAACCTGGTTATTTCTCCGAGCGTTTCAACCGTCGTGACTTCGACGGCAGCCTTATCTTTTATTTTATCACACGAATCTCATGATGAGAGATGCAAGTACTTTTGGATATATCGGTAGACGTAGTTGACAACTACCGATATATAAAAAAAAATATATACCCATGCAAATCGCGTATTAAAGTTGCTACAGAAGTCACGGCAGTTGAAACGCTCAAAGAAATGCCCAGGATGCATAGCCAAGTTGCCAGTCGCTAGCGCTTAGTAGCGTATCGTAGTTTCCCCTCTCTGTCATTCTTTCATATTAGTGCGATAAAGACAGTTAGTTGCCTATCGTTCACGAGCATTAGCGATCGGCAACTTGGCTAAGCACCCAGGTATTATTGAAGTTGTGCTATTGCAGATACTTCGACCCATTCACCGGCGAGTCCCGCTACGTGCCGGGCTCGGAGTCCCGCGCCACGGAACTGCCGGCGCCCACCGCCGCCGACCCCTTCACCGGCGCCGGCGCCTACTCCACCGCCGCCGCTCACACCCCGCTAGCTAGCGACGACAAGCCACTCATACCTCACGACGCGTACATCAGGTGAGCCTTCACCGGCGCCGGCGCCTACTCCACCGCCGCCGCTCACACCCCGCTAGCTAGCGACGACAAGCCACTCATACCTCACGACGCGTACATCAGGTGAGCCTTCACCGGCGCCGGCGCCTACTCCACCGCCGCCGCTCACACCCCGCTAGCTAGCGACGACAAGCCACTCATACCTCACGACGCGTACATCAGGTGAGCCTTCACCGGCGCCGGCGCCTACTCCACCGCCGCCGCTCACACCCCGCTAGCTAGCGACGACAAGCCACTCATACCTCACGACGCGTACATCAGGTGAGCCTTCACCGGCGCCGGCGCCTACTCCACCGCCGCCGCTCACACCCCGCTAGCTAGCGACGACAAGCCACTCATACCTCACGACGCGTACATCAGGTGAGCCTTCACCGGCGCCGGCGCCTACTCCACCGCCGCCGCTCACACCCCGCTAGCTAGCGACGACAAGCCACTCATACCTCACGACGCGTACATCAGGTGAGCCTTCACCGGCGCCGGCGCCTACTCCACCGCCGCCGCTCACACCCCGCTAGCTAGCGACGACAAGCCACTCATACCTCACGACGCGTACATCAGGTGAGCCTTCACCGGCGCCGGCGCCTACTCCACCGCCGCCGCTCACACCCCGCTAGCTAGCGACGACAAGCCACTCATACCTCACGACGCGTACATCAGGTGAGCCTTCACCGGCGCCGGCGCCTACTCCACCGCCGCCGCTCACACCCCGCTAGCTAGCGACGACAAGCCACTCATACCTCACGACGCGTACATCAGGTGAGCCTTCACCGGCGCCGGCGCCTACTCCACCGCCGCCGCTCACACCCCGCTAGCTAGCGACGACAAGCCACTCATACCTCACGACGCGTACATCAGGTGAGCCTTCACCGGCGCCGGCGCCTACTCCACCGCCGCCGCTCACACCCCGCTAGCTAGCGACGACAAGCCACTCATACCTCACGACGCGTACATCAGGTGAGCCTTCACCGGCGCCGGCGCCTACTCCACCGCCGCCGCTCACACCCCGCTAGCTAGCGACGACAAGCCACTCATACCTCACGACGCGTACATCAGGTGAGCCTTCACCGGCGCCGGCGCCTACTCCACCGCCGCCGCTCACACCCCGCTAGCTAGCGACGACAAGCCACTCATACCTCACGACGCGTACATCAGGTGAGCCTTCACCGGCGCCGGCGCCTACTCCACCGCCGCCGCTCACACCCCGCTAGCTAGCGACGACAAGCCACTCATACCTCACGACGCGTACATCAGGTGAGCCTTCACCGGCGCCGGCGCCTACTCCACCGCCGCCGCTCACACCCCGCTAGCTAGCGACGACAAGCCACTCATACCTCACGACGCGTACATCAGGTGAGCCTTCACCGGCGCCGGCGCCTACTCCACCGCCGCCGCTCACACCCCGCTAGCTAGCGACGACAAGCCACTCATACCTCACGACGCGTACATCAGGTGAGCCTTCACCGGCGCCGGCGCCTACTCCACCGCCGCCGCTCACACCCCGCTAGCTAGCGACGACAAGCCACTCATACCTCACGACGCGTACATCAGGTGAGCCTTCACCGGCGCCGGCGCCTACTCCACCGCCGCCGCTCACACCCCGCTAGCTAGCGACGACAAGCCACTCATACCTCACGACGCGTACATCAGGTGAGCCTTCACCGGCGCCGGCGCCTACTCCACCGCCGCCGCTCACACCCCGCTAGCTAGCGACGACAAGCCACTCATACCTCACGACGCGTACATCAGGTGAGCCTTCACCGGCGCCGGCGCCTACTCCACCGCCGCCGCTCACACCCCGCTAGCTAGCGACGACAAGCCACTCATACCTCACGACGCGTACATCAGGTGAGCCTTCACCGGCGCCGGCGCCTACTCCACCGCCGCCGCTCACACCCCGCTAGCTAGCGACGACAAGCCACTCATACCTCACGACGCGTACATCAGGTGAGCCTTCACCGGCGCCGGCGCCTACTCCACCGCCGCCGCTCACACCCCGCTAGCTAGCGACGACAAGCCACTCATACCTCACGACGCGTACATCAGGTGAGCCTTCACCGGCGCCGGCGCCTACTCCACCGCCGCCGCTCACACCCCGCTAGCTAGCGACGACAAGCCACTCATACCTCACGACGCGTACATCAGGTGAGCCTTCACCGGCGCCGGCGCCTACTCCACCGCCGCCGCTCACACCCCGCTAGCTAGCGACGACAAGCCACTCATACCTCACGACGCGTACATCAGGTGAGCCTTCACCGGCGCCGGCGCCTACTCCACCGCCGCCGCTCACACCCCGCTAGCTAGCGACGACAAGCCACTCATACCTCACGACGCGTACATCAGGTGAGCCTTCACCGGCGCCGGCGCCTACTCCACCGCCGCCGCTCACACCCCGCTAGCTAGCGACGACAAGCCACTCATACCTCACGACGCGTACATCAGGTGAGCCTTCACCGGCGCCGGCGCCTACTCCACCGCCGCCGCTCACACCCCGCTAGCTAGCGACGACAAGCCACTCATACCTCACGACGCGTACATCAGGTGAGCCTTCACCGGCGCCGGCGCCTACTCCACCGCCGCCGCTCACACCCCGCTAGCTAGCGACGACAAGCCACTCATACCTCACGACGCGTACATCAGGTGAGCCTTCACCGGCGCCGGCGCCTACTCCACCGCCGCCGCTCACACCCCGCTAGCTAGCGACGACAAGCCACTCATACCTCACGACGCGTACATCAGGTGAGCCTTCACCGGCGCCGGCGCCTACTCCACCGCCGCCGCTCACACCCCGCTAGCTAGCGACGACAAGCCACTCATACCTCACGACGCGTACATCAGGTGAGCCTTCACCGGCGCCGGCGCCTACTCCACCGCCGCCGCTCACACCCCGCTAGCTAGCGACGACAAGCCACTCATACCTCACGACGCGTACATCAGGTGAGCCTTCACCGGCGCCGGCGCCTACTCCACCGCCGCCGCTCACACCCCGCTAGCTAGCGACGACAAGCCACTCATACCTCACGACGCGTACATCAGGTGAGCCTTCACCGGCGCCGGCGCCTACTCCACCGCCGCCGCTCACACCCCGCTAGCTAGCGACGACAAGCCACTCATACCTCACGACGCGTACATCAGGTGAGCCTTCACCGGCGCCGGCGCCTACTCCACCGCCGCCGCTCACACCCCGCTAGCTAGCGACGACAAGCCACTCATACCTCACGACGCGTACATCAGGTGAGCCTTCACCGGCGCCGGCGCCTACTCCACCGCCGCCGCTCACACCCCGCTAGCTAGCGACGACAAGCCACTCATACCTCACGACGCGTACATCAGGTGAGCCTTCACCGGCGCCGGCGCCTACTCCACCGCCGCCGCTCACACCCCGCTAGCTAGCGACGACAAGCCACTCATACCTCACGACGCGTACATCAGGTGAGCCTTCACCGGCGCCGGCGCCTACTCCACCGCCGCCGCTCACACCCCGCTAGCTAGCGACGACAAGCCACTCATACCTCACGACGCGTACATCAGGTAACACTATCAGAGCCGGATTTAGGGGGGGGAGCAACCGGGGCCTCCACGAAAGAGGGCCCCCCACAATAGAGATTTGTATTCAAATTCCAACTAGTAAACACTAGTCAATATTTTTTTGAATAGTGATCCGGAAATTTTATTTCAGCGAATCATCATCTATTTTTCGGTGCAGAAAGGTCGGGAGATTCCGTTCGTTAATGCTAAAATTAAATTTCAGATAATTCTCGTTACCGATTATATTTATCTTTGTGAAATAATATACCTGTTCCCACAAAAAAAAAATATTGAAAAACTTGACTGTAAAAATTTGTCTACTTTATTTGGAAAATAATTGGGGGCCAGGGGGCCTCCTTTGTTAACCCGAAGCCTCTCAACCTCTAAATCCGGCCCTGAACGCTATCACAGAGTTTGAAGGGTTTCCCATCTGACGCCAGTGGTAACGCCTGGATTTTTTTTTCCACCTGTTATAGATAATTTCACCAGAGTTGAAGTGACACGCACACATCCAAATGAATTAGTAATAGCAAAAAAATTTGTGAATAAATTAATGAAATGAAAAACAAACTTTTTGATCAACAATCTTACATTTGCAATTGGGTTTAGTGTCAGTACGAAAAAAGAACACTAATTTCGAATTCCCCATGTGTTTACATGACATGTTGATGTGTGCGTGATCTCAACTCTCGTGGAACTATACCAGTGGAAACAACTGGGAATTAAATAGGCTACTTGACTCATATCAAATTTAGTGCATACAATTATTATTTTCTGTAGTATTTATTGAAAAGAACAATATTTTTCGATTACGGTGTATTAAAAGAGTATAGGTACATATTTTTTATTGAAAAATTTGTTTTATTTTTAAATTTCGTACTCTAAAAACGGTGTCGGCCATGATGTAGGTCATAGGATCTTAAACTAACTTCATGTCGAATCTTATACGAGTAAAATGATAACAAATTGCAGTGATAACAAATTGGAAAAAGATTCCCAATATTTACCACCGAGTACTGTAGTGGTAACAGATTAAATACTTAACGCAAAACAGCAATATGTTACTATCTGTTATGTAGTAAACTCTAGGGAAATTTACAATTTTACTGGCGATCACTATTCGTATGTTAAATATTTATGGAGTACCACTTTCTCGCGTTTCAGATTCGACCAAGCGAACCTGACGGCGATCCACGATAAGTTAAAAGAATTCAACAGTAAGGTGGGAGACGGATTGAGTGCCCTCACTGAGCAGCAACTAACAGATATTGTTAAATTAGGTGAACTGGTAAGGACCAACTTTTAAATCCGTTCTGAAAACGAATCAGTTTTTTAAATTCAACTTTAGTTTTTCAGTTTTTCAATTATGTGGCAATAACTTACTAATTTTGATTGGCTACTTAGAAAATAAAAACTATTTACGACCATTTAATACGAGTATTCTATCGAATTAACCAATTGAAATACAGAAAGTTTTTTTGTTTCAGAATAGTACTTGTAATGCAGAAACGATAGGATTATTGAAGAAAACTTTAGAATGGCCAAAAGGTACACATTTTTCTATCAAATTAGCTATGCTATAAATAAATTAATAACAGCACAATCATACAAAAATCGATCACGGTAATACATCCAGATGCTTAAAATTGCAACCATGACTAAGCAACCAAATATCTTTGATAAACAAAAAAATCCCTAGCCTGGATTCGAACCTGAACTCCAACACAGTCACTACCCACTGAGCCATGGAGGCCATCAAAATGCACAGACAACCAAATGAATTCCACGGAAAAAACATGTCCAGTGCCTAAAAAATCAGGGCAAATTCACTTATTCTGTTAAAAGTAAGGTGGTTTGTCCTTCTGTAATTTGAATTGACTAGACATTCTTTCCGTGGACCCTTCAAATACTACTATATTTAAAAACTGATTTACTGTTTCAGAAATCCTCTTCCCAGTGTTAGACGTCACGAGGTTAGCTGTTAGAAATAAAGAAGTAAACGGGCAAATATTCGATACGACGTACGGACCGGATTTCGTCAAATACTTATTGACGTTATTAGCTCCAGGTATGTTCGTAGTAAAAAGAAAATCAGGCAATGGTGCCGTGTTTATCAATTGTCGTCATTGCCGTCACGTTCCGGAAACAATAGTTTCTCAAAATGTATAACTCAAAAATACTCTCTATAAGGTGAGATGAAACAAATAGACTGTGCAAGTGTGCACATGGTTCTTCTGAATCGAAAATTCAGGTAGAATCTTAGTAAGACAAATATGCAAAAGCGAAAGTGAACGGTAAAACGATTATAAGATTCTATCTGAATTTTCGGTTCAGAAGAACCACGTGCACACTTGCACAGTCTATTTGTTTCCATCCAGTTTAAATTATTTTTCATCACAGTTGCTTACTAAGCGCGCCATTGCTTGCATGCATGTTATAGTGAAATTTCTTAGGGAGTTAAGTATAGAATGTTAGTACGTCATTTAATAATATTTAGCCTTAAAACTTATTTTTTATCCGCAAGTGTGATGAAAAACATTGTATTCATCACGGTCGGTAAGCTGAATACAAACTCCGAGTCGTTTAAAGCCCTCCGCCTACGGCGTCGGGCTTCTAAGGGGTTCATTAATACCGTACTTACCTCCCTAGATGCACAATGTACTATTTGACCCCTTTACTCTTCCGTAAGCAACAGTATATAGGAGTCTTACAAGTTTTTTCTGCCCTCCAGCCGGCAAACAGCACATTGCTGGCCGCTGCGCTAAACTAAGTTGCCGCCTGCCGGCTCCGTTGAGCAGAAAAGTAGTATACACACCTCGGCCGTTAAATAGGAAAGCCTCGGATCCCACGTTATCCGAGACATTTCCCACTTAAATGGCCTTGGCATGTAATCTACTATTTTTTCTTCTTCTCCAGGCAACCTTCCTCCAAACCAAATGCTAGCGATGCGCGTACTAGTGAACGCATTCAGTGCGCTGCCCGGAGAGATGCTGGTACTAGCGGCGCGGGAGGCCATCTTGCACGCCGTCATCTGTCTCACGCAGCTCAGCGCTAACGCACAGGTCAGAGAGGGACAGACGCTATTTTGTTTGAATCTTAACTACAGGGCGGACACGGCTTACAAAGAAACTCAATCTGATATCAGGTCTGTGTTTTAAAAACGAACTTATATGTCGTAGTGTTAATTTTTTACACAACCATTTTTCACAATATATTTATTTAAATTTTCACGATTATCACTCATATTTTAAAGACAAACAGGTCTTAACCCACGGGTGTAACGTCATGCTCGAAACGTCAGGATATAATTAAATTAAACGTAAGTTTACGCGATTAAGACCCGTTTGTCTTTAAAATATGACATGCAACCATCTTATGTCCTACCGGCCGCCTACCACAGAAGTCATCGGGCGGGGGAGTGGGGTGCGGGTAGATTCGCGGCTGTGACGTAATTCAATTCGGTGCGGGAGTGGGCGTGTCCTTTCTGTATGTAGTACTATTAATTATTTTGTGCCCTTATTCATAAACGTCTCTTTAACTTAGCAAGCCGATAAGTAGCGTTTGTCCGTTTCAGTCTTATAGACAAAAGACCGAAACAGACAAAGAATCTTACTGTCTTATTCATAAATTCTTGTTAACTAAACAAGCCGCAAATAATTGTTTGTCCCTTTTGCTCTTATAGACACATTGTTAAGACCGAAAGGGACAAACAATTATTAGCGGCTTGTTAATTTAACAAACGTTTATGAATAAGGGGATTAGTGGCCAAAGTGAAAGTGCTTTATTTGTGTCGATACATTTTAGTTGATATAGGTGCACTATGCTTGACCAGTTGGCGTAAATGCATAAAAACAGATTTAACGACTTCGCTTGCTTATAATTGCAGCTTTAGTATGATGAAAACATTGAATTATAATTTCCAGATAGCGGCCGCGTCTCTCTTGTTGAACTTGTCGGTTGCGCTCGCGCAACAGAGCGACTCCGCGGACCTCGCGGAATGTATCCTGAACCTCCTTAGCAAGATCACCGACAATGAAGCCTATTTCAGGTAAAGACAGCTCTTAGGCTGGTTCCTGTGTCACGAAGACCGCCCGCGCGGAGCAAATATGTATTAAATTAATGACGCGTTTCAAACTGCGCCAGTCTGAAACGCGCCATTGATTCAATACATATTTGCTCCGCGCGGACGGTCCGCGTGACACAGGAACCAGCCTTAGGCCGAAACTACACTTGTAAGTTGTTATAGTAAGTTGAAGTTGTAAGGACGGAGCATGTTTATATGGATGTCGATAAAATTGTCGATATTTAAATAAGCAATAGTGAAAGGCGTATTTTTGCTCTCATCGTCCGGGTTTTCGTTATCGCTTATCGTATACGATTGCAGAATGGTATTTTTACTTACACTTAGGAATGGAAGGTGAATATCACTATCTCATTCTTTAGTATAACCCGTCCCAACAACTTACGTAAGAACTCGCAGTGTAATCCTCCCGGTCTTATACAATGTTATTGTTTTTCTCATGCTTGTTTGTTTATAGTATAAAACATATAAAATGGTGCCTGTTCTAGCGTTGAAAATTTCCGGATTAAATCCCGTTTCTTTCCAAACAGCTTGTTTATTTCCGGATTTTTTCGAAAAAAATAATGAAATTTTCCACTTTAATTTTCAACTCTAAACTAAGGAGAATTAGGTCTAATTTTCACTTATCCCAGGATGTCACCGAGGAAAAATCAATTGAAACAGATGGAAAGGAGTGACAGTGACATTGATTATTTCTGTAAAAACCCGAAAAAAAACACAAAATTTTCATACATTCCCGAAAAAAACAATTTGATTTTTTCCGACATTTTCAACGCTAGCCTGTTCACATTTGTTACACAGAAAACAAGCGACATCCATGGTCGATATGAAAACTATTAATAACGAAACACGTGACGCAGGCAAATAATGCATTCAGCCAGTCAAATAAAATGAAATGTCAACATTCCAGAGCCTTAGTAGGCCTCGGCACGCTGTTAGCCGAAGCGCCGAGCCGCCTCGTGATCCAAACCAAGATCGTGTCCGACGCGGCGCTCCACAATCGCTTGAAGCGCGACAGCGGCCGCGCCGACAAACTAGCTGTGTGCTCAAGGCAGATTCTCAGCCTTTTATAATAAACTATACGTAAAAAACTTAACTAACTCACCTGGGTGCTTAGACAAGATGCCAATCGCTAACGCTTAACCTTTTCAACGCCAAGAACCACTAAAGTGGCCGTGTGTTTTCCTGCCTACCACGCCAGCAGCCACTAAAGTGGTCATCGAGTATGCTGTCAAAGTAACTGTCTTGCTGACAGATAAGGTTTATTTTCGTTGTTCATTAGTAGAGATACTGGCGTGTATGTCACAATTTGATGCGAGATGAAGGCGTTGAAAAGGTTAATCGTCAATCGTAAGCGAAAGGCAGCCAACTGTCTTTGTCGCACTAATAGGAAAGAGTGACAGAGAGGGAAAACTACGATACGCTACTAAGCGTTAGCGATTGGCAACTTGGCTAAGCATGCTGTTGTATGTAGTAGTGATCTGTTCGAGTAGACAATACATGTTTAAAATGGGTCAAAATTCTTATCGTTGTCTTGTTTCATACCACTCTGTCACGCTTTTAGTTGCTGTTTCGAGTCAGTATAAAAAAATCAGTGCACTTGTATTTCTTTTTCGCGCTAGATTTTAATCCATACATCAAAAATTGAAAACAAAACATCATCTCATACAAAAATCACCACTGCGTCATGTTTTTTAGGGACACAAAATAAGACAACGAAAAGAATTTTGACCCAAATGCGAACAGAAACAAAACAAATGCCTATATGGACAGATTACAACCACATACGACAGGAGCTTTTCTTAACTTTTTCACCTATACTCATACGTCGCATTAGTGAATAGCCACAAGTGTTATAAATTGTACAGTCGAAGACAAAATAAGGTGTATAAAAAATGCTCAAAATTGCACTTTAATTATGTGTAATAAGAACGTTGTAATATATGTATTTATGAGGGGATTCTTTCGACACATATTTTTGCACTTGGCTGTACTAAAGTACGCAATGGCGGATTAACCTAACAGCAGAACTAGCAGCTTTAAAGCTTTCATGTCAAAATCCCGCACTTGATATAAATAATCTAGTCAGGGATGACTTTCAAGTACACGCCAATATAGTTTCAACCAAGATTGTGGGCTGCTGTAATCCATGAGTTTATGACACATTTATATTGTTATGCTCTTGGCTTTTAATTAATCAAAACCAAATGGCGTAATTCAACGCCAATTTGACCGTCGGCCAAGAACATCATTTGAGTTTAATACTATTTAATACAGTCACATCAAACTCCCAATCGTGGCAGTTAGAAATAGCTGATATATCATAGGTACGAGTATCTTTTTTATTAAATGCGGGTATATTTTCGATAAATAATTGTCGATTTTTAGGGGGTTGTAGAAATTAATCATCCCCACATATTTTATTAGATTCTTATACATTAATTACTTCTGACTTTATGTAATGACACTAATGACGAACAATACCAATTGATTTGGATTATTCACTAATGCGACAAGTCAAATTGTATTTATTTTGAGTGCTAGGAGAAAAGGTTCTCATAATGACAACGGAAAGAGTAACAATTAATGTAGTATTTCATTTTATATACTAACAATACTGCCAGACTGTGATGCTCTTGTATAACCTCGTCCTGCCCAATGTGATTTATAAAGGACATATTCGAATATATAGAACAAAAGAAAAGCGACTATATTTTTAAACTCATTAGGTTTAAATTTCAATAGCCCAAACTTAGTATGACGGGCAGGACGAGGATAGAATAATATCCATGTTCAAAGAAAGTTGTTGTGTAATTTTCAGTTCTGGTTTATGTTACTCTTTTCGGTGAAAAATATTATCCATAAGGCTGTTAAATGTTTAGTTCTTACTTAGTGTTGATTTGCTTATAGCAATGGAACACTTAATATTTATGGGTAATTATATTGTATGGATGTGGGTCACAAAATGTTTACACTAAAGCAATAACTTTTGTACAAGCGGTCCCATGGCCAGTTTTCAAAGAAACACAAAAACTTATAAACATTATTTTATTTAATGATCTTATTATAAAACATATGTAATAAAGTTATTATAATACATAATTTACAGTTGCTACCTACGTATCGATAACAGCGGTGTTTATGTTCAATAGCAAAGATTAAATAATTTTAATATAAAAATATGTTTATTTTACAACGTTCAGGTGTACCTTTAGCATTATTATATCATTCTAAGACTATAATCGTAACCGAACCGTTAACCATTGACAACTAAAATCTCCCAACAAATCACTTAAAAAAACATAAGTACCTATTTCAACAGGTACTGAATTTGATACTGAGATACTTTTGTTTTAAATACATATTTATTTTCAAAAGCGGTTACTATTTCAAGGGTCGACGGGAAGAACATGTCTAGCCAATTCAACTTTCAGAAGGAAAAACAACACGTTAACAGAATGATGTGCTAGATTTCTCTGAATTTCATAAGGACTAGACAATTAGACATGTTCTTTCCATTTTATTATCTATTGAACTGACCCTTGGAATCGACATCGAGGCCATTAAGGCTTGTTCACGAAATAAAGTAGCCATTGCTGTGTAATTCTTTTTTTTTGTATGAGACCATACCTTAGTATGGGTGTTATTACAAAGAAGAGCTCTTTACCTATCTTCTCGGACGCTGTGGTTGATATTTATATCAATTTCTCCACAATTGTGGACTTTTATTTGAACTTCTGGATTTAAGTAGTGTTTCTTCTTATTTTACCATTTTGGGTCATTTAGTTTCCCAATGGGTCTTAACCAAATTACAATAGCGATACTGTAATAAACTGTGAATCTCGTGTCTACAATTTTGATTAATTATTTCAAAACTAACATTGTGGAAATAGTTTCGGAAGTTCGCACTTTTTTGGACTTGAACTTTTGCATTAAGCATTATCTGAAGTTATTTTCATTTTGACGACTTTTCAGCGAATGCTTTTGGATATTGGATTGTTAAACATAAAACAGAAGAATCAATTTACAGTCCAATGGCTCTTAGAGCTACATGGGACTGTTGCGTAACAGTAGAGACCGATTTTACGATGGCTACTTTATTTCGTGAACAAGCTTTATGCAAATGAACAAATTGAAACAGTTGTATTGATCACTTATGAGCAATGCTCGGCGGGGGTGAGCTGTTTTCATGCTAAATGTCACGTGATACATGTCATTTAGTATGAAAACAGCTCACCCCTGCTGAGCATTGCTTATGAGAGAATAGTTATACTAAACCTTACTGAATTTTTATTACCAGCAGTTAGACCTCACCATCGTTCTCGGAATGTAAGCGGCAATTACACTTGGTCGTTCGCCTAATGCGGTCGCCGATCAAAGTAAGAGGTTGCCAGGGAACCGCCAATGATTGCATGCGGCGAACGACCAAGTGTAATTGGTGCTTGACTGGTAGTCATCTAGTCATAAATTACATTAATGAGTACCAATAATCTGGCTATGAGTAAAAATATTTGAACACTATTTAGTTAACCCATTCATGGCCACGCTCTAATGCACGAACACATCCCGCCGGGCCACCATACAACGCGATTTTTGCTAAAACACACGACTCAGCGTATGGGTCACGGGCCTGGCGCGTACGCTTAATAAACTGCCGCTTTGAAACCGGCCAGCGGGACAATGCTATGCAACATTTTAAGTAACCATTTTTTTAAACCACAACTCGTATCACTATCAATGTTATCAGTGTTCACCTTTGTAGATCATTTTTGAAAGTAATAAATGAATAGGACGCCGTCTACAAAGTCGCCTCCATTCATTGTTTTTTGACTGCGTAAACAAATTTAGTGATTTTATAAAACAGTTGACATGGCATGTTTTTGACACACAATGACATTTTTTTCTTATCTTTGCTACTTGCACGGCCTCTATAATAATCAGTGATCGGTTTTATGGATTCACCCTCGCGGGATTTCGCGTATAAAAAATGACGGGTGTGACTATAAAAAAATGAATACTATTATATTACATTATGAACAGTAACATGGAAATACGCATAAATAATCATATTTTTTCATGTTACTATAGGAAACCCGCCGGGGGAATCCAAAAAACCGATCACTGATAATAATTGATTCTAAAAATTTAAACAAAGGTCGCCGCAATCCTTTGTATCTTTGCACGTGCAGTGCTTATCGGCAAACTTTTTAACGACTAAGTAGAAGGTACTTGCTTCACTATTACTGTCGTAAAAGTTTACACTGTAAAAGTTTTATTCCTCTTATCAGAAGTATAAATCACATATTTATTGATGTGTGTATATGTACTTATGACCTGGTCACATCTGTTTGACGATAAGCACTGCATGTGCAAAGATATAAAGGATTGCGGCGACCTTTGTTTAAATTCTTAGACACAATTATTATAGAGGCCGTGCAACGAGATATCAGGTAACGAGATTTCAAATTCCGGTAATACAAAACCAACGTCGTAAAAATTGCAATCACTAAACACAGCACAGGAGGAGAGGTGAAGTCGCCAACGAATAAATCGAGACTAAATTATATTTCCCATATTCAAAATAATAATAAAATAATAATAATACCTATACAGTACCTACACTACAATGACCACACCATTTTATGTTAAGTATAGTTGAATTATCGAGAAGATGGAATTGCATATGTAGTGGTATCGCGTATTTACAATGTATTGTGTGCTATTGTGTGTGTTTTATCGACTCATGTATTGGCATTATTCGACTAATAGTAAACCTAATTGTAAAGGTACAAGGTTCACTTTAAAAGTGTTGCTTTAGTAACACCACTACAAATGCTATTCCATCTTCTCGAAAATTCAACTATATATAAAAGTACAGCGGAGAAACCTGGTTGCCTTACCCTTAAAAGAAAATGAGATATTATCGTCGATTGTAATATGAATGTAACCACCAAAATGACGAAATTGAGTTAAGTATACCGTTCGACTGCAAATTTTCTGCTCTATCGAACGGTCTATATAAAATTTTGATATCCAGGAAAAAATGTCGAATACGTTAACAAAAAGCCGTTAGCCGTGTGGTGACGGCAGTAGGAATACATTTGTCACCACCCCAACTCCTCCTGCGGGTGTCGTAAGAGTCGACTAAGGGATTTAAGTGTCACTGACCATTGTAGATTGATGATGGGCAGCAGCGTCATCATAGTGGACACATTACTACGATCACCAATCCGCTTGCCCAGCGTGGTGATTATGGGCATTTACCTCCTAATGCGTCTATACGCATAGTTAATAGGAGAGGCCTACGTCCAGCAGTGGACTAACATAGGCTGATGATGATGATGATGACGTTAACAAAAATTTTGCCATTTTATTAGGTTTCTACGTTTTTTATTAACGTATGTAACGGTTTCAAAGAATCATAGAAAATATTTTAACGTAAGTACGAATTTATAAGTACAAAATATATTATGTCCTTCCTATTATTTAATGTAATCACCATATTTTTATAAATGTCAATGCTGTAAACGCCATTTGTATTGTATGGCTCATAAGCAATTCGGTTTCAATTTGTGAGTTAGACTAAATTACGAAATCCACTTTTGATGATTTTCATTAAATTATTAACGTAACTCCAAATTTTTTGTAAAATATTTAACGTAAGCACCAGCCATTTCCTGAACTACAACTCTGGTCGCAGTTAGTAACTGTGCATCAAATAGACCTCTCAAAAATAAAACAAACAAGATAAACATCATTTCAATAGGATAATTAACTAAAAAGATACAACATACTTTATAAATGTCAAATTCGTTTTTGGGCCCTCCTGAAAAATCGTCATTTGCTGGTTACATTAATTCATATTACAACTGACGTTATAATCGTACAAAGTTTGGTCAATACAAATATTGCTTGCCACCATCCATAAGGTCATCGGTTGAAAAATGTTACAATACCAAACGACTTCAACGTGAAACAAGCTTTAAGACCGGCCAATAAAGCTTATTTGAGTCTGTCACGTAAACACTCGTAGTTTTTACAGACAGCGCCGGGCCACGGTGACCCATACCCTGAGCCATACTCATAACTTTGTATAAAAATATATTTTTCATATTTTTGAAATGTCAATATGTCTGTGTGCTTACAACACGTATGCATCTACAATTTTGTTATTTTGTCTTAAATTATACCTACAGTAAATCAAACTTGAACATTCAAGACCCCATTTTCATTAAAAAAATCGTGCTCATCATTTTATGACTAAACGTAATTTGTGAAAGTGGTTGTTAGATTCAATCACACAAACATAATTGTGTCAATATAAGTTTAGTTTTTATTTTATTTACAATGTACTGATGACTCGCATGCGAGTCACGGGCCATGCGGAAGCGTTGAGTCATGACCCATACGCTGAGTCCTTGGCCCTGAATGGGTTTTAACGACGCGTCATATAGCTTGAGAAGTTGAGATATACGATTATGACGATCTATATTACAGTTCGTTGCCGTCACATCTGAATAACAGATATGTCAGTTACTATAATCTAAAAAAACTTTTTTGAGGGTATGAAAACCTTGACAATTAAAGCTACGATATTTATGGAAAATGATACCATTCCAAAAAGTTAAAATATAACTTACGGTCAAACGGGTGGTAACATTGTTTAGTTCCAA
Organism: Thaumatotibia leucotreta; assembly: GCA_025490895.1. Taxonomy (NCBI): domain Eukaryota; kingdom Metazoa; phylum Arthropoda; class Insecta; order Lepidoptera; family Tortricidae; genus Thaumatotibia; species Thaumatotibia leucotreta. The sequence goes on along the minus strand of JALPQI010011200.1, from coordinate 9,848 downwards.
CATATCTACTGATTTAGCTAGCGATTGCTACCTATGTACTCAGGCTTCATGACTATAAAATAGATGGCTGAAAATCAGCACATATATGCGAATATATACGAGCAAAGCTATGAGAGTTCCGTTCCAGTTCGAATAGCGCAGATTTTGCTAGCTAATATTAACTTCATTCATACGTGCATACATTTAATTATATAATGTAACGTAAATCTGGCTGTGCTTTTGAAATCCACAGACGAATATTATTGTTTACGCAGTGAATCCAACACAAGTTTATCACATCACTTCTCTGCCGCATAGATGTGATCGGCTGATATCAAACGCATCCCCGTAATAGCCCGAAAGGCACCCTTAAAGCGATAAATCTCAAAACTTTCAGACCTAAATGTTAACCTTCTTGACGCCACGTCAAATTCAAAAGCTGTCACTCATCACGTCACCAAAGTATCAAAACTGAATTTGAACTTTACGCACGTGCATGTTTGTCTATATCCTCCTAAGGCCCAACCATACAAAAGAAATTTCCAAAATTCATCATTGAAATTTTTACCTACTCGGCAGAAAATAAAGCGCCGATTTAGAGGCAGAACCAACTATTTCGGTAAAACATCTTCTAGCAAATTGTTTTTTATGCCATTGACATAAAATACGATTTGTCAAAACCAACTTCAAATAAATAATTGCTTCTGCCTCTAACCCGAAGAAGAAAGTTGATTTCGGTATGTCAGAAAAGTTTACGAAACGAACCAAATCCAACTCTGTTCTAATCAAATACATAGAATTAGAATTGGTTCGATGTTAGCTTGCTAGGATATTGCTCCGTGGACCGTGATTTATCCTCGTAAGACCCAATGTACATTACAATGTACATAGTTGTTGCAATCCAATTTGAGTTTCATTGCTTTTTTAAACAAACGAAATTCTTACCAATTTACATATAGAACAAGGTTCAAATAAAAAATAGGATAAGTAACTATGGTGGTCTTTACGAGGTTATTACGTGCGTCACTGTTCGCAATAATATGGACATGACTCGAAAGTTGATTGAATAATTAATCATTTTCAGAAAATTACTTATTTGACGCCGGTAACTATGAAAACCATTATAAAGAGTCACCTTAAAGCTACAAAATCAAATTTCAAGAAATTACTTGTTTTTTAGCGACCGCCCCGGCTGCGCACGGGAACTATACCTACATAAAAACCTTCCTCTTGAATTACTCTACCTATAAAAAAAAATCTTATCAAAATCCGTTGCGTAGTTTTAAAGATTTAAGCGTACAAAGAGACATAGGGACAGAAAAAGTGACTTTATTTTATACTATGTAGTGATTTATCAATTTACTCAACTTCGTCATCATGTGCATATGCATAAATATTACTGCGAACAATGACGCACATTCGTCTGATTTCTTGTCACATATGCTGCGGTGCCGATACAGATCGTAGGCGTCCAAAAGGTTAACTTTACAAGCTCTACTTCTTCTTCTTCAACTCCTCAAACCGCCTGTTCAAGTCGTCGAAGTCGATCTCATCAGGCGCGCTGGAGTCGGCGGGGCACTCGGGCGGAGTCGGGAGCACGTCGGACGGAACAGAGGGCAGTTCGGGCAGGTCCGGGTAGCTGTGGGACGGCGGGGGGACGCGAGCGCGCGGCTGTGGCGTCGGCGCGTGAGGCAGAGGATGCGCCGGCTGCAAGAGAATAATACATTACGACACAAGACCGATAGGGAGTGTTTTAAATCGACACGAGTTACGAATTTCGTTTTTGCACGTGTCTCGTACAGAGTTGGGCAAAAAGTAATATGATTACTCCTTCCGATTACTTTTGTAATACAAATGTAATATACAGAAGTAATCATATTACTTTTTGCCCAACTCTGGTCTCGTACGACATTTTTTAGTGCAGATGGCCCTCCGAAGTTTTGGACCTGACGTAAATTGACACAGTTGTCGCACTAGAGCCTAAAAAAGGCACCATCTGTACTAAAATAATACATTACCAACTACCAACCAGGTCGGGACGAAAAGGGGTTGCCGACCGAAGACGCACGGTGGCCAAAAAATACGTGCATTCCAATAAGGTTTTGGCACTAAGATTTTTTTGGAAATTTGTTCAAGTTTCAGAGCTGGTACCTAGTGGGTCGGTAGCATGGTAGCACATTTTACGTATAATTGAAAAAAAATCTGAAAATCCCTTAGGGAACCTATACTAAGTTCCAAAGTCTGACAGGCAACGGGAATGCGCTTATTTTTTGCCACCCTGTAGAAGAATAGGTCTAAAGCAGGCAACCCTATGTCCCGCCGGAGAAATATGTATGGTTTTCTCAAATATGCAATGAAAAAAATACAGGCAAAAAACATTTTAAAGATCAGTGTGTTTACGCTGCATACCATGACCTGACGCCGCGTTATTAGCGTTGAAAATGTCGGAAACAATCAAATGTTTTTTTTTTTCGGGAATATATGAAAATTTAGTTTTTTTTCGGGTTTTTACAGAAAAAATTAATCAATGTCACGTGTCACTGTCACTCTTTGCCATCTAATTCGCATTGGTTTAGAGTTGAAAATTATACTGGAAATTTTCATTGATTTTTTCGAAAAAAAATTGTAATAAACGAGCTGTTTGGAAAGATTTAATCCGGAAAATTTCAATGCTACGCTTTATTACCGCGGCCTTACGTTATATCCATCCCAATATCCGTCCAATAATAACCTCTTCTCCTAGCCTTAGCCAAAACGTTATACTTCACATGTTAATTATAATAAGGGACAACATAAATATTTGATTGCATGTTTGAAAAAAAAACAGTTACTGCTTATTATGTCTTATACATAATAAGCAATAGCTGTCAGTGCAGTACAATATTATTGAGTATGAAATAGATTTCTCTCAAAAAAGCAAGCAACGGTGCATCACACAGACATGCAATTAAAAAATAAAAATAAAATATTACCAAATCATGATTAATGCTGTCGTAAGCGGGAGGTAGGTTGTGCATCTCATCCTGCAAGAAAAAATGATAGTAGCATACTCGAGCATTACAAGAAAATTGTTTAAATACAGGGTCCCCGGGTATTTGGTTTGACCACTGGGTACGTGTACTAGACTGTTTATATGAGACAAATCGAGGTCACCCCACATGATTTAGTTAGTGGCACATTTACATATCTTTCGTAGGAATTTCTGGTACAATTTACAAAAAAATACTTGTAAGTGTGAGAATAGATTATTATAGTATAAGTATAAACATTGTAAGATTTAATTCCTTGACGCACCTCACTGTGTTGGATTTTACAAGTGAAATGGCAACGAAAAAGAAGCAAGTTAGTCGTAAAAAACGCTTCATTTCTATGTATAGACCGACAGGCTTGTGTATAGGGTTGAACAAAACGAACAGAAAGTCAAAACAGATAAGGGCCATTTTATTTAAAGTTTTTTTTATTTGGACAGTCACCATCACATATATCGAAGCTGTCACGGTATTCAAAAATGTATGAACATGCTTTTACGCCATGACAATAGAGGATAGGGGGGTTACCATGACCCATGACGTACTAAAGCGATTCAGTTTAGGTTCAGGGAAAGGGACAAGGATATACGAGTCATATATCACTGTCGCTTTTGCTGAACCTAAACTGAATCGCATTAATACGTCATGATAACTCTCCAGGTGTGCTTAGACAAGTCAAATACAAAAGCTGTCACTTAGACGACACGTCAATAAAATGTCAAACATTAAATTGAGTTTTACGCACAAGCGTGTATGTCGATATTACTCTGTGGACCAAGACTTATTCGATCTTTTGCGTTAAATCTGCGTTGTAAAATATATCAGTCGTTAGCGTTCAAAAGGTTAATGTGCACTAACAGGCAAATAAATTTACTTTTCAACTTCATTTATCACAGAGAAAGTACAAAATTAGAAGAACGCACGTATTTTTAGCATACAATACTTAGGTATATTGAGATGCGACATTCGAAAAGTCTATTGTGAGTCAACAATACGCAAAGCAAACAACATAGAAATGCAAGATTAAATATTTACATATACAAAGAACACAAGTTTCTATGAGTCTCATGTGTAGATTAATTTCATTAATGTAGATATCTAAAACTCATTTTAAAACGACATATAAAAGTGCAATAATTAAAAAATTCATGCGCTTCATTTGTATGTGCAGTCAATCAATTGTACTAGGCCACTTAGGAACATATCAAAATGACACCATAAAACAAATTGTAAGAAATCTCTTACCACTTGTCATATTGACAACGTTCTAGAGTGGCGTAGGTAGGGTTGCCACCCGTAATATAATATATAGTATCGTACTATATTTTACTCGACTGTACTATATAATATACAATAGCAATATAGTACGTAAAATACTATATTTTGGAATATATCGCCAGCGGCTTCAATTTTGCGATTTTATTGGAATTTTGAAACGGAAGGATAAATAGGTGTACTATTTTTTCCCTCACTTTTCCTGTAAATACTATATTTTTTAAACATTTTCATGAAAATACTATTTTGTCTTACAAAAAAGGTGGCAACTCTAGGCGTAGAGTTCCATTGTTTGAGTGTACTTGGCAGGTCCACCCTGAACGAGCCACTTATGCACTTGGGCGAATCAGCTTGCGTTCGAGCATTAAGTTTGTCGAGTCATGTTCAGGTGAGTCTAGACAATGCTTTATTCGCGTGGTGCCTCATTCAATGTGAACCCGTGTTGCGGGTTGTTGCCACCTGTTACCACCCGATTTTTTTCCCACTTGTTACTACTAGAGTACTTGGTGGTAACTACTGGGAATATTTTTCCCACTTACCACTAATATATTTGGTGGAAAAAGAAATCCCAGGCATTTTAATTCCCAGTTGTTTCCAATGATAGCAGGTGGGAAAAAAAAACTCTTTGTTAGGTAGCACTAGTGTCAGATGGGTGGTAACGGGTGGGAATAACTCCGTGTTTCCATATGTACCGTTGACGTGTGACCGAGACAATGCTCTGTACAGTCAAGGAATTTGATTCGCGTACCGTCTGGATGATTTATTGCTTGAAACAAAGGATTACTTTAAGGTTTATATTCCTTTAAGCGAATGAAACTGGTTTACGTAAGTAAAATGACACATGATCGGGTTATAGTTATGCAAACCTCAATCTTAGATAAACATCATTCGATTTGTTTTGCTATGTCAAACAGTCTTGTCTAGTTAATATAACCTTAACCTATTTATAGTTTTACGATTTAATAATAAAAATATTTTTTGGCAATGTCAAATTGGTGACATAATCAAAAGTCAAACTAATAAAACTAAAAATGCATCGAATAAACTACGCGGAACGAAGAAGTGAAATAATTACATTACATGAGCTGGGCCATGGCATTAGAGATATAGCTCGGTTATTAAATATGTCTAGAACAACAGTGAGACTATGGATCACTCGATATGGAGAAGAAGGCCATACAGGAAGAAGTTCCAAATATACACTTTGCTCACGACAATTGTCCAATTCATAATGCCTTATGAATTGGACACTAAAAATTGGTTTCGTCAACATCCTGAAATAATTGAAATTAATTGGCCAAGCAAATCACCCCATTGAGAACATAATATGGGGTATTATGGTGCAAATGTGGGAAAATGGCCTAGAAAAGACAAAACAAGACCTAGAACGACACTGCCACGATGTATGGGAGGCGTTGCGTGGATCAGATATTTGTAGTTGGATAGTAGAGTCGATGCCGGCCCGACTACAAGCGGTCTCTGATTGTCATGGTGCTTATACTAGATATTAAACATTTTAAGCAAAAAACTTTTTTTTATTGTGTAATTTATTTTGATGGACAAGTTGCGGAAACATTCATTTCAGGAACTTATCACAAGATATAATAAAGGAGGAACTTATATTTCTATCCCTGTCTGTTGCAAGTTTGACATCTATCTCACATTTTTCTTTGCGATCATTCCACAGACGTCTGTCGGTGAGTTACTGCAACCTTTTTAATTATGGCACCACAAACTTTTCTGACCCAGAGACGGCGTCGCTACTGCCGCTGCAGTTCTAGCAACCACTGGCAACACTAAACTATGTTTATGACACTGTATTTACGATGATATGTGTCATGAAAGTCACATTTTTACAATGTTGGCTATCTGAACCTAACTCGGATAAAGTCGGAGATTTTCGCTTCGTTGATGTTCGATTTAACCAATCGGAGTTATCCGTTACGTCAGGTCAGGTTGGTAGACCTGCAATTGGTTATGGTCACTGCATTCAGTATGTCTATGTCTAAAGTCACCGTGATGGATTGATGATTAATTTGCCGCCATATTCTTATTTATATAATTACTCGTTTTTGACATCAATATTCAAGTGACAAGACCATTCAAACTGACGTGTATTCGGAAATGCTCGTAAACATTGTACTCGGCACAAACGTCATGTTAGTATTGCAAATAAAGATAGCTCTTAGTGTTCTCGGTTGACATCAACAATTTAGACTTAAGACGGTACGCGAATCAATTTCCTTGACTGTACATGCATAGCGCTGTCTTACACGCACGCTATCGCTGTGTACGGATTCGCATCAATGTGACATCAGGGGCCCGTTTCTCGAAAGCTTGTATACCAGTAATTGGAGTTCGAGGCCAAAGATAGTATGAAAATATTGCCACAGTAATAAAATGTTCTTACATTAGTAAATCCTTATTTTCTAAGAACAGGCGTTGAGATATCTTATTTATTGGTAATTTTAATTCTTTAATTTATAGAAACAATATTATTTACTTATTTTCACGTAAATATAAGATATTTTAATAAAATTTAATTATCCGCAATTATTAGTAACAAAGTTGGTATTGCGCTTGTATCACCTCAGGTGTTAATAACATTTGGTACAACAATTTAACCACACATAAATTAAAACCCTATTTCTGCATACGTTTAGGAAATTCCAAAATATTACTTTGTAGCGTGCTTTATGTTCACATTTCGTATTCGTAAAATTTTATTTTTCAAAGATACACCTGATTTCGTACATAATGACACATATTCGCCAAATAAAAAAAAACATTGTACATATAATATTAGTCACATAAAAGCCGAGAGGCCTTTATGACGCCCAAATAATTAGTAAAAGAAAATGCTTAAAATATACCTCTTAGAGTATATAGTATAACCAACTTTGTTCCAACAAAAATCTGACAAAGGCATTTTAAACCTTAAAATAAGCGTCAGTTAGTAATTTAACCATACTGTCTTAATAAATATGGCACGCTGTCGTTTGTGTTCACTGGTAATTTAACTTCTTTTTAAAATAGGCCTTGAAACGTAGGCTCTTATCATTTTAAGTTCTTTACGATAAAATTTTGTCATATCAATGTTAGTTTAAAGAAAATAAAAGTTTTTAGGTATTTACGTGTTTTTAAGATAATTCTAGTTGTGACAGCCATATTAAACGAAAAGGTGTACAAACATTACAGTGGTATGTAATGTTTTAATTACGAATTATTTTAAATAAAAAACATTAATGACAAAAAGGTTGTCGAAACCTGAAAACTTTATTTGACAATGACATAAGATACTTTGACAGATTTGACAGTAACGCATCTGTCGTAGTTTCTTTGGCCTCGAACTCCAATTAGTGGTATAACTTGTAATACAAGTGGAAGTCTCTTTTTGACACTATTAATTAGACAAGGACTTCTGCTTGTATTACAAGTTACAAGCTTTCAAGAAATAGGCCCCAGCATGTTTTTACTAATTTGTAAACTTGTAGCTCCATAGAACGAGTATCTGTTGCATGTTATAAAACATGCTTACCTGGAGGAAGCTGTTGCTAAGGTCTTTCGAGTCGACCCCGGGGGGTAGGCTGTAGCCGGGGTGCGGGTGGCTCGGGCCGGGCGGGGACGCTATAAACCCGCCTGCCTTGCCGCCTGACGGACCCTGCAAATTACACAATATTTATTATTGGTCTTAACACAAAGCACTTTAACACGTTCGACGCCGGTGACACGCATATGTGACCGAAAAAACTGTACTCCTATGCCAGTGACACACATACGTGATCAAAGTAATCTTATTCTTATGCCACTAGCATCAATCAAGTTCTCACTCCTATGCCAGTGGCATAAAAATACGAACGTTTTTGACACAGTGCTGTGTCGCCGGCATAGGAGTAGAATCTTTTCGGTCACACATGCGTGTCACTGGCATAGGAGTTCTATCAGATAATTTCGATCGGTATAGTATTAGCACTTAGTGAAACAGTACCGGAGGCGAACGTGTTAATTACAGTTGTTGTATTGTATTCTGGCCATTTTTTTCCGCAACTCGACACCAAACGTGCCTATTTTGCGTGGTCCCAACGCTGGCCCAGTACTTGTTACGGACTTCGCATACACCCTTGAATTTCTTCGCAGGTGTATGCAGGTTTCCTCACGATGTTTTCCTTCACTGTAAAGCACTTGTGAATATCAAATGATATTTCGTACATAAGTTTTTGAAAAACTCATTGGTACGAGCCGGGGATCGAACCCACGACCGCTGCATAGCAGCCGTGCATTTTACCGCTAGGCTACAAGCGAATCCTATGTTATGTTGTCTTAAGATTCAAGTAATAACTGAGCATAGTGTGAAATGGCAAGAAGAGGAATTACAGAAATGCACAATTTAAAAGCTAATTTAGCCATGACCTTAAACATTTTTGACATCGCCAACACATTAGGGAGCGTTCAAGTATTACGTAACGCAATTTTTGAAGATTTTTGACCATCCCACCCCTCTCTAAGCGTTACGTAACACTCAAATGACCATTTTTACCCTAAAGTCGCAAAAAGTTATATAGGTTGCCATTTTGCAAGAACAAATTAAAAATGACGACCAGCAGGGGCCCTACCGCGAACCACGAACGAAGTGTTGCCTCTCCGTCACACTTATGTACGAATTCACAAGTGCGAGAGAGAGTCAACACTTCGTTCGTGGTTCGCGGTAGGGCCTCAGACTAATACAATCGAGGGATTCCCCGTGAAACGTAACTGAAAAGGGTTGCCAATTTGGGAGTTTTAACTCCCTAGTTTTTTACTTAAAAAAAAAAATGTTACCCCCGCCCCCACTCCCGCCCCTGTAACGCATCGTAACGTTTTACGAGACACCCCTCCCCCCAAAATTGCGCTACGTAATACTTGAACGCCCCCTTATGAACTTTGTTTAGAAAATGTCAATAAATTTGTATACTCACAGATGGATAGCTAAATGGAGTGACAGTAGGCGGTGGCAGATTGGGCATCTGCGGCAAGGCGGGAGGTTGCGGGAAGCCGATGAACCCGGGCGGCATGGGCGGGCCGTTGATGTCGATCAACATAGCATCTCGACCTACTAAACAAAAACTTATTAAATAATTGCCGTGTAGAAGGCGGATGCTAAATTGATGAGTGGTATCATGGATCTTTACGTCCGATGACGACATCTTTTCATTGTATGTATACTATAAAAATTTGGAAACACAATGTTATTGTGATTCTAAGAAGTAATTTAATTAAAATATTGTAAGTATATGTGACTGGTATGTGACTGGTAGAGAATGTCATAAGGCATTAAGTCCGCCATTTGTGCTTTTTGCATTAATTGTGTAATAAAGCTAAAATAAATAAAAAAATAAGTGCATATTTGTAGTATTCATTATACAATGTCAAACATATGAAGCCATACCAGTAAGACTTTTTTATAGTGTTGCGAAATAACACATCATTTTGAGACTTAACTCTTTATTAACCAAGCCATTGGACTACAAATTATAAACTTCAAGGTTATCAATTAAATAACATTTTTTGACAGTGGCATAGGAAAGA
>JALPQI010011199.1:0-35516 GCA_025490895.1 Thaumatotibia leucotreta | reverse complement strand
TCGGTACGCCTACGCCGCGGCGGTCGTGCGCAAGAGTCGATTTCTAAGAGAAATTCCGAGTTTGAAGTCGGTGTACCCAAAGGCAAGGTTTTTGGGCTGCTCTTTTTCCAGTAATTACTTTACAGTACTGTTGTTTTAGTGTGAACGAACTCGTGTTTTAGAAGTTTTTTACAAATGAGTGGTTCAACATGAATGAAATGTGTAAGTATTTTTGTGTTTTGGATTAATGATGATGGTCAATTGTGAGAATTTAAGACAGGTTTGTAGTTGTTTGTTATTTGTATTATTTAGGCGTTATGTTGTGAATACTTATAAACGCAACATTTATTTCTTTAAAGGAAGGAATTTAATATCTAAACGATTATCCAAAGTTTTACTTCTTGTGAATTTACTGATTTTATTATAAAATATAGTATTCGTTCTAACCGGACTTGTACTTTTTATAAATCAAATCCTCACCTTATAAATTAATGATGAATAAAATCAAACACATAGTTAAACCGAAACCAAATCTTAAGCTTCCAGGGCAAGTGAGAACGAGGGACTTACTAACGAACTTTCTTCAGCTAATAAGGTTTTACTGACATGTATAGCCGTGACAATATTCATTATATTTTCTCCTGTTTGATAGATAGCAAGAGAGACTCTGTTGATTGAAATATGTATTTACCTAATTGATTTTAAATCGTGCACACATCAAATCATGTTTACACTACCTATTAATATAGTTAATCGTTTTACGCTCTAAAAACCTTTTTTTGGTTAATGGCAATCGGAATCTGTTAGGTCCTTGCCCTGACATTTAATAAACGCAAAGGTGCATTTAGATCAAACGAGCATTCGCTCATTCTATCCCCCACTCTACGAAATCAACGAATTTCGAACGAATTTCGTAGAGTATGAAAGTTTCGTGGAGTATAGAATGAGCGAATGCACGTTAGATCTAAATGCCCCTTATGTAGATATTATTAACTCCATGCATAAATGGCGTATTCTTGAACGAATTTATTTAAATTTAGGCCATACATTTAATGCAACTAATGGTATAGTCGACATCAAAGAGTTTTCACCCCATGACAATCCATTAACGTGCTAAACACCAAATAAAAAAAAATTAAAACCGTCTTCAACCGATTTCTCCAAGGTCCCATCATCAGATCAGACCCCGACTTGGTGCCAACAGGACCAAATCGGGGTTATACACGTATTACACGTTCAATAAAAAAATTAAATCGGTTCGTGATTCTGGGATATAGTACTCTATATCTCAGAATCACGAACCGATTTAATTAATACAAAGCGTATGTTTATATATTTTCGCTCCTGTAGCCGCTTCGATAATAGGTATGAAGACGGGCAAGTCAAATCAGCATCTTTTTTCGAACCGTCAAAACGATCAGCACTATGGAATTTTATATTAATTACACAAAAGTGACGTCACGTTTGAGTACTGCCAAATGATCTACTCTTTAGGTTCTTTTCAATTTAATAAATAGAAGTTCTGTGCAAAGATTACTGCAATCTACATCTTAGTAATAATTTCTTCGTGTATTATGTAGTGCATAATGTTAAATAATTTATTTGAACTACAGTCATCATCCCTATGCCGACATCGCCATCAGACATACGATCCACAGATGTATTCTGTCTATACTCATTCAAGTTTACATTTGAATACATCCCCATCAGCTCGAATTTGAACGGTATCCCTTTGTAATAGAGGCGACGTGCGTAGGGTTATGCAAATGATGAATCACTATTGAAACGCTCGTCTAAAGTGAAATTTCAATAGCGTCAATACGCATAACTCACACAGTTCTGACTAGGGCTGTCATCAATCATCATGCATAAATGATTCGTAAAAAAAAATAGCTTGACTCTTTTTATCTTACCTAGTTCAGGGTGCTTAGACAAGTTACCAATGGCTAACGCTTAATCGTCAATCGTAAACGAAAGGCAGCTAACTGTCTTTATCGCACTAATATGTAAGAGTGACAGCTGATGGAAAACTACTAAGCGTTAGCGATTGGTAACTTGGCTAAGTATCCAGGACCTATTTCCGATTTATTACCTTCCTGCTTTAGCATCAGACCTAGTCGGTTTCATAATCTACTGTCATCTAATTTCCACATCCATACCAAATTATGTACATTCAATTTGCCAAAAAACGCAAGGTTGCACTAATAAAAGAGAGACAAAACTGTACGCAACTGAACAGTTGGCATCTTTTCAAGTTTTCTTCTCCTCTTTCGGCGGCATTAAGGTCAAGCCACTCCGGATGCGTGAGCAGCACGTGGGCGTGCGCGTCACACACACGTGCACACCACGCAAGCGGTGTGCCATCTACGATGACATTTCCGACGCTACATCGTGCACGCCACGCACGCGCATCCTGTGTGGCGTGTGGCTCACTCTTTTCTTCCCTGCTAGGAGGGATCAAAGTGGCACTTTCTGTTCAACTACTTTCTATTGCCAGCCTAAAAAATTACAATGAAATATGAAAATAAACAGTACGTTCATAATTGATAAAAATTTCTTCAGAATCGTTTATATTGCATAAATATTAAATCTTTTATTTTTCTCATAGGTGGTGTGAAAAGCAATATGTGTCACAACTGTCACACGATATCAAAATTATTTCGTCTTGGGCGTTAACGCTTGAATCCTTCATTACGCTCAGGATTCAATATACGCCGGAAATATACCATTTTGATCCCTTGTGACACAATCTACTATTGTAATCGAAATCAGCAACCCTAGTAATGTGAATGACGTAGGGCAAGCATGCCGGTATGCTGTTGATAAAATATGGTGACGATCGCTGTCCGGTTTTTGTTTATGCTAGTTTTTTCCTGCTTAAGCTTTCGGAAAGGAGTGGCAGTGGGGAAATCTCTTTCATTTCTGTAATTGTTACCTGTTTCGTAAAAAGAAACTTAGGCACCAATAGGTACAAGTAAGTTTTAAAGATAACCTTTTTTTTATGTGACGAAGGTAGACAACTGAGCTCTCAGCCCACCTGATGGAAAGCAGGAACTGAGGCCCATGGACATAGTGACCAAAAAATCGCCTATCTGCCTACCCTGAGGACTCATATGGATTGCCTCTATCTATGCCAGTAATTACACCGGCTATCTTACCCCCAGACCGAAAGTACCGAAACATAGCAGTAAAAACACTGCTATTTAGCGGCAGGTTAAAAATCGCTTATGCGCTGCCTACTCTGAGGACTTAGATGGAATGCCTCTATGCCAGTAATTACACCGGCTATCTTACCCCCAAACTAGAACACAGTACTAACTATTTAGTGGCAGGTTAACGGGTAAGACGGTGGTAGCTATCCGGGCGGACCCTGCACGAGGTTCTACCATCAGCGAATCGGCTATAAACACGAACAAAAGATACGCACTCCCGTGTAAAAAAAATGAAACACGGCGATACTCGCCCAGCTATCGCGGGCGAGTCTCTCTGTGTCCCTTTTTTTACACGGGAGTGCGTATCTTTTGTTCGTGTTTATAAGGTGCTTTTAAACCAATCGAGCATTCGCTCATTCTATCCCCCACACTACGAAATTCTTTCGTTACACGAAACGTGATTCTTATACCACGTCGGTGGCAAACAAGCATACGGCCCGCCTGATGGAAAGCAGTCACCGTAGCCTATGGGCGCCTGCAACCTCAGGGTGTCACATGCGCGTTGCCGGAACGAACAGGAGACAATCAGTAACCTGTTAGTTGCCACCGCCTTGCTGGCCCGCTAGATGCTGGTAAATACACCGGCTGACCCCGAAACACGGCAAACACGAAGGTAAGTCATTTCACGGGCGTTTACACCGAATGTACGGTGGTAGCCAACCAGGCGGGTACTAGTAAAAATACCCTACCACCGGCTGAGAAGCTGGTTACTCAGTATTTCCCTTAGTCGACTCCTACGACACCCACGGGAAGAGAGGGGCGGTGATTTTTGTATTCTTACTCCGTCACCGCACGGATTCATCGAAATTCGTTGTTTTCGTAGAGTGGGGGATAGAATCCGCGAATGCTCGTTTGGTCTAAATGCACCTATAGCCGATAGTTCATAGCTTAATAGCTCGCGGTGAGACCAGTGCCTAAACCCCGTAATTTAAAAACAGGTGGCCGACATTTAACAGTTTATCTATTCCTAAAACCGACTTTTACGTATTAATAAAGATGTCTTCACGCCCAAGTTCGAACCATTTCAAACTTTATTACATAGTAATAAAATCTTTCGTGAAAAGTAAACAAACGGAACCGGAAGGCGGGTCGAATGTCATCTGTCAAGGGGTCGTTGACCCTGCTTTCTCACGGACGTATTATCGTTCATTTACATAATACTCCTGTTTACCGGATTGTAATGGAGATGGTTGTTTGACGAGAGCGATTATTTTTAATGCAGCCATTTTGATAGCAAACACTAAGTTGTCATCGTTGAGATAGTAATTATATTGCTCGATTTCTTAAAAATGTACCAGATTTCTAAATTCGAATTATTTAAATAATATGTACCTTTTTCTAGGAGGCCGTTTTTGCCCTTCATTGCAAAATAATTAATTAAAATCCTTATTTAGGATCTGATGGGGTCAGATTCCATATAAAATACAATAGGTAGAAAGTAATGAAAACCTTGCCAATTTTATTATAACTAAAGTGAGACTCAAAAATATCCAAATATTATCGAACCGTGAACAGTGTACACGGTCGCGTTTTGGTCCAGGGTGCTTCGGATGAGTACTTTTATGTCATGCGTCATGCAATCATCGACTTAAATTACGTGACACCCAGATAAGTGGGCTAAAATAGCCACGGAATGGGTGCCACAAGACAGACGAGCAGCTGGCAGACCTAGGAGGAGGTCCTCCGAACGTTACTTTTCAGAAAATGGCCTCTTTAGGCCTTATTTATTTTCAAAATAACAGTTATAAAAAGACACACATTTTATACAAAAAACTAATACTAACTCCCTACTCGTCCACAAGCCCTAATGTTGTTCTTGGCATTGTACCAAGAACACTGGCCGCATTGCCCCTTTGTATGGCCAGGCTGAGCCTTTGGGCAAAGAACGAGCCGGCTCGTAAGTCGCCAGACACACCAACAAGTTTTTTCGAAATTTCTTTCACAATTGTTTTAGTGTCTGACGACCACTTTAGGCCTTATCTTAATGGTGCGGCCCTTACAGATGTACTTCGACCAATTCGAATTTAGAAATTCATCTCCATTATAGTGACAGAGACAAATCCTCGAAATTTGCGGATTTGGAAATTCGCGGTATCTGCAAAATAACTTTCTAAGAAAATGATGTACGTCCTCACTAGAGCTGCCAACCAAAAACTACAGATATGCGGGACATTCGCGAATAAATTGCGGGACTCGGCTATAAAATGCGGGATGGGAACGACATTAACATTTAAAAAAAATCTTAATTTCAGACCGGTTATTTAGATGCACCTATTGCACCCATCGCAATCATTCATATTTTGGTAGCATACACGTTCAGTGCACGGTGCTTGTACGGATATCGCGGTACATTCAAATTAACACGACGAAATTTTAAATTACTTTCATTTACAATTTTAGTATTCCCTGAAAAGCGGGACAACTGGCGTCCCGCGCGAACCCTTTGCGGGACGCATACTTTAGGGCCCCAGAAACGGGACGTCCCGCATATAGCGGGACGGTTGGCAGCCCTAGTCCTCACCTAAAAGAGAGTTCCACGTGCACAGAAATTGACTAACCCCCTTAAACATAAACGTCTGCTAACTTAACAAGCCGCTAATAATTGTTTGTCCTTTTCGGTCTTACCAATGTGTCCATAAGAGCAAAAGGGTCAAACAATTATTAATTTGAATTTTGAAATTCGTCTTCATTATAGTGACAGAGACTAAACCTTAAAAAAAAATTTGGGGAAATTTGGGGATTTAGAAATTCGCGATATCTGCAAAATAACTTTCTAAGAAAATGACGTACGTCCTCGCCTGAAAGAGAACTCCACGTGCACAGAAATTGACTAAGACTTGGCAATACCTATTAAATATTCCGTTGCACCTTAAAGTGGAGCACAATTCCCACGTCTAGCGGCTCAAAATCTCAAGTACAACAGTTAGCCGCAATGGCCTCAACGTGCCCCAACCGCAGCCATTTTGATTGGAATGCTTCAATTGATAATTGGCTTTCGACTTGGCAGTCTTCTGTTCGAAGAGTTGAATGGCGCAGGAAAGGGAACTAATACTAATATTACATTTGATTAACTATGATCTGAATCATAGAAAATAATATATAAATATCTTAATTGAGACATCTTACACAAATCGACCTAGTCCCACGTTAAGCTCAATTATGGCTTGTGATGTGGGTACCAGGCGACGATATATACAATAGATAGATACATACAGATACTTAAATACATAGACAGCCATGACCAAGGAACAAATATTTGTGATAAATAAATACACAAATAATGCCCTCGCCGGGATTCGAACCCGGAACCTCCAGCTTTGTAGGCAGAGTCACTACCAACTAGGCTATGGAGGCTGAAAACAGCCGTAACTAAGGAAAACATATACACCGTCTTTTTATTGATTTCAGTTAAATTGGACAGGTTACTTAGTTGGGACATTAATAGAAGTTACCTGGTAATTATTATCAGCTTTGGTTAATTTCGTAAAAAAAAATTTTTTTTTCGTTATCGTACATAATAATTGTACTTAATGGCATGTGTGAGAGAACCTTAAGAATAAGATCTCAGGCGACTGACGGCTGCTGACGGCACATGTCAAAATAAGTAACATTAGGATGTAATAAAGGTTGCAATACACTTGTTTAGTCATTTAACTTATTTTTTTAATAACTCAATAACAGTAAGAGCTAAGACACTAGTTTCTTAGAGAAATTTATTATTTTTGACCTAAATAAGCTTCCCTTCAATTTAACGGTAATCAATAAAAACACGGTGTATATAGTGATAAAAAACAACACAAACATATGGCGATATAAACGAGTTGGGAACTTCGAATCTTTTTTAGGGTTCCGTAGCCAAAATGGCAAAAACGGAACCCTTATAGATTCGTCATGTCCGTCTGTCCGTCTGTCCGTCTGTCACAGCCAATTTACTCGGAAACTATAAATGCTACAGTAACGAAATTTGGTAAGGATATGTGTTGTATAAACCGCTACAGGAATGTGATACTAAATTGTAAAAAAAACCATTGGGGTGGGGGCCCTCCATACATGTAACTGAGGGATAGAATTTTTTTTTTAGTTGTACATAAGCGTGTGTAGTATTAATAGAAAGGTCTTTGAAAATGATATGAAGGTTTATACATCACATTTTTATTTAAGCAAATCGTTTTCGAGATATCAGGTCTCAAAGTCTGAAAAATGTGTCCCCCCCCCCTCTATTTTTTAAACTACGCGATATAAAATTCTGAAAAAAATATATGTTTTGCACATTAATAAACTCTATCAACGATTTTTGGTTTGATAAAATTATCTCCTATAGTTTTTGAGGTAGGTTGATTTAACTGTATTTTTTTAATAATAAATTGATAATGGTACGGAACCCTTTGCGCGCGAGTCCGACTCGCACTTGGCCGGTTTTTTTTATGGTATAGGAGGCAAGCGCAGACATATCGCCTGATGGTAAGCGATCACACCCGTGCAACAAGTGCGTTGTCGACCTTTAAAGGTGCGGTTAAACTAAAAGAGCATTCGCTGTTCTAACCTCCCACTTTACGAAATTCGATCGGTACACAAAACGTGATTGGTTGATTTCTTAGAACGGGCGCTAGAACAGCGAATGCTCTTTTGGTTTAAACGCACCTTCAGATGGGAATACGCTCTTTTGTTGAAGGTGTAAAGATCATAACGGCCCGGAAACACCGCAGGCGACAAATCATTCATAGTTGAGGACTGCCAAATGTCTAAATGGTGAGGATGGAAATGTGGGCGCCTAGGACGATGGCGGAAAGACGCTGCAGGGATTGCAGCTTCGTAGTATATTATATACTAATTAGCAAAAAGCGGAATTTTCATGGCGAAAATCTAACTGTTAAAGAGATTGACTAAACTATTTTACCGACTTATCGATGTTACGAAGTAGCTCATTACTAACTTCAAAGATTATTCTATATCATTTGACCTCTTTTATAAGAAACTTACATTTCGATATTAAAATAAATCATGTCAGGCGTCAACACTTTTATATTGTCATCGCATGTGCTTACAAACTCTATCACTTATGAAAACTTAACTGATATAAAATAGCATATGTGATGATTTTATTTTAATATCGAAATTCAAGTTACTTATCTAAGAGGTCAAATGTTAAAGAATAATATTTTAATTGGTAATGGATTATTCCTTAACATCGATAAGTCGATAAAATAGTTTGGTCAATCCTTCTGACAGTTTTATTTTCGCTATGAAAATTCATCTCCTTGCTAGTTAGGCTACGAAAGTCCGGAGAATCGGGGGGTTTCATGGTGAAATGCTGACGAGTTTCCATAGCACCCTCATTAACGGCAAAGCGGGTGACGCCGCAGAGGTTTTTAGTGGGTATATACCATATCCTCTGTCAGTGAGTTTCATACCCTATATGGATTCCCTTAAGCCCGGTAGTGCATGCGTAAATACATTCTCCCCTGCGAAAACAAAAATCTATGGAGGTCGTGAAAGTATTAATAGTGTTACGCCGGTGGCATGATAAAAACTACAAATATGATTTTAGACACGTTAGAAGCGTTTTTAGCAGGCTGAAATGTGTTTTCAGGCCGTTTTAGAAGGTCCTCTTTCACATACTACAAAATCAAATATTCACCCCAGATACCGTCGTTTTCAGGCGCCTGAAACATGTTTTCAGGCCGTTTCAGGATACCCTCTATCGGATGGCGCAATAACCTGAAAACCCGTTTTCAGGCGTTTTCAGGACCCCTTTCGGGCCTCTCAAGTACAAATCGGTATATAGCTAAATTTCCCATAGGAGTGAAAGAGAAAGCACTATTAGATAGAGACAGCACGAGAGAATGTTCTGGAAGGATGTGAACGAGACAGCTATAGAGAGAACATTCTCGACGGGTGTGAAAGAGAAACCTGTAGAAAGAGACAGCGATACCCTAGAATGTTCGCGCACGGGCCCTACCGACCGGCCTGACTCGGGAACTTTCTAGAATCGAATTATCTCGTACTTTGTAGATTTGAGTGGCTGGTATAAATACACAGCATGACCCGGCCGAAGGAGTAGTTTCAATTGAGACAGCGAAGAGATAACATCAAGAGCGAAAACTGCGATTCTAACTGCGAGTTTGCGAAGTGTTAAGTGTGTGATCAGTGTTTTAGTTTACTGTTTGTTCCTTTAATTAGTAATTAAAGTGTCAGTTTTAAATAGTGGCTTATTTATACATTTTCTATAGAAAACCCACCCCACGAACGTAACATTTGGTGTCAGAAGTGGGATCATAGACTAACTTATACATAGACTGTTCGCCCCATACAACTCTAAATTCTTTTTCAAAAACGTTAACAGATGGCGCCGCGTGCGCCATTGGCACATAAACGTATTTTGACTGCTTATATTCTCCCCTCTCAGTATCTGACAATATATATTTTTAATTGAATTAACATATCGTAGCAAAGAAAATCATTTTACAGCCTTTTAAACAATAGAAATATATGTATGAAGATTTTAAATTTATTAGCATTGATTCATTTAAACGCCATCTATCGTGCAATAGATTAATGATCTCGTCATTGAATTTTAGCTTGCTATCGGAGTAAAACATTAAATGGATAGATCCGTTTAGGACAAAAGAGGCCATAGATGTCACTAAAATCAATTTTGCACAAAAATATAAGAGAGGATGCGAATATAAGTGTAAAACCGCAAATAAAGCCCTGTGGCCCTACCGCGAAAAACGAAATTCGTAAATTTCGAGGATTTTTCTTTGTCACTCCAATCTTCCATAACTATCGAAATTTGTAAACATACATCGTGTCTTTGGCACTTTAAGTAAAAAGCCTACCACAGACTCCGAAAACCGTAAATTTAGAACATCTAGCTCTGTTATTTCAACAAAGGCGTCTTGAATTGATTAGGACAGCAACAAATGCCCAAAATTTGCTGATTTCGAAGTTCGCGGAAATCGAAATTCGTAAATTTCGAAGATTTTTCTCTGTCACTCCAACGAAGGTGTCGTGAGCGGGCAATGAGCGGGACTAATCCTCGAAATTTGCGGATTTTGATTTTCGCGGAAGGGCTGATGATGCTAATATGTAGATTTAGATAGAGCTCGAGATACGGTTTAACACCAAATGAATTATTAGATGTTTAGCAAATCCCTAAATATACGCTCCTGAATCTCTGTTGCCTATCATAGGCTCATTTCCGTCAAATTCGATATTTGCACCAGCAAAAATAAAAATCCCAAAAATATGCTCACGGCGCGAAATTTTAGAACTGCGGGAACGGTAGTGGCGTGGTGTCCACTATATATACTATAGTTATAGTTATTTATATGAAAACAAAAATATAGAAATGTCGTGGAGTATTTAAAAATGAATATTGATGACGATTCTGTCAAATTTTATGGTAGGTAGTGCAGCGCCTACATCCGCCACTGGTAATAGTAATAACTCGTATCTCGTATTATAAATCACGGTACAAATTTCACCATCATAAATATCATGATTGAAGCGTCAAGTTTTGAAATACCTATAATCATGCTATAATCACATGGATTTAGAATATGGATATGGATTTGACAACGTAATAATAATAGCAAGAACGAAAGGGATGGTCTTATGAAACTTTTTACTAGTGGAAGTGAAAAGGAACGATAATCGTCCGTCCTTATCACTGTGCCACTATTTTTGTGTGTGTGTGTGTGTTAGATGCTAAGTCTAAGTGCCACACACACAAGTATCTTCTTAGTAGTAAGTGACTATGTCTATCCCTCTTAGTGGCACACTATGTGCGGCCCCTCGTATAATCATAATAAGTATTACATTATAGTTTACATATAGCCGAATAGGTAACTTGCAAAATAGAATCACCACTGCGAGCGAACGAACGAGCGACGTTGCCAACTTGCCACTTAGCCAGTAGCTACATCTGGCAACAAATTTACCGAAGAACTATGGCGAGATTGGCGAGGTTATTCTACCAAACCATTTTTTGTTTATTCCATTAGACCTTCGACGATAATGTTCCATTCCTACGTTCGAATTCAACATAGTTGAAAAAAATACGATTATTAATAAATATATTAATCGTACATAGTTTACAAATATTAATATATTTAGGTATTTTAAGTATAGAATATTAACTCCGTAGGAAATTACGTATAAAGGAAAGACAAAATGAAGTGGCCGCCTTCCATCCATCCAGTGCAACGTATAATTCCAGAAATACCTCATGCACCCGTATTCGTCTGTTTGAAATTTTAAATTTGCCGCCATTTAATTATCGTGGGCAAAAAAAAAAATTGGATGGTAATTTATTAATGAAATTGATTGTAGTTTATAAGATCGGGCATCAACCTAGGAAAAAATCTGAATTCACCCGCGGGCCCCGCTCCTGTTGCCCTGTACGTGACGGCGCGCCTACTGCCCTCCCGCTCGCACACTCGCATAGTATATGCCTGAGCAACTATATGAAACGTGGCAATATTTTTAAAGATAGAATTGGTACTATTTATAATTATGTGCAATCATAAAGGCTGGGTCACACCAGATGCGTGTACGTGCGCGTTGCGTGGCCGCCACCCGTTGCCACCCACCTCCCGCCACTGCCACCCGTCGACACCCAACGCCACCCGTCGCCGCCCGCCATCTCCAGCCTCAGCCCGCCGCCACCCGCCTTCCCCCGCTGCCACCCGTCACCAACCGTCCCCGTCGCCACCCGCCTCCCCCCGCTGCCGCCCGCCACCCGTCGCCGCCGGCCTCCCCCCGCCGCCACCCGTCGCCACCCACCGCCACCCGCCTCCCGTCGCCGCCGCCCGCTTCCCCCCGCTGCCACCCGTCACCACCCGTCGCCGCCCGCCTCACCCCGCTGGATGCGGGTGGCGCAGGACAGGTCATTGTGGCAATCTTTGGGGGAGGCTTACGTTCAGCAGTGGAAGTCTTTCGGCTGATATGATGATGATTATGATGATGATGAATTATTAGTCATAATAAAGTCTAAAAGTGGTAGAACACATTTTTTGTCGACTGTACATAGGTACGGTCGCACGGAGGCGCACAAATTTGAGTTTATTACTACATTTCAAGTGATAACTGATATACATACAGTCTGTTACCATCAAGCGGGCTTTTATTGGAGTTACATTTCTTTAGTTAGATTTTTTAATTAAATAGTGCTCAGGACATTGTCAAAAATCTTCATCTAGGTATCATCATCATCATCATTTAAATATTTTGCAAACGGGTTATTCACGTAATTTACGTCGATAATTGCCGGACATGTATGTATGTTTGTATCGACATAAATTGCGTGAGTAACCCGTTTGCTAAATATTTAAATATGTTAGAGTCTCACGTTAGTTATAAATTCTAAAATCTTCATCTCGTTACTCAGTGACAATAAAAGCCTCCATGATGGTCTAGTTGCTGCATGTAAGTATTATATGTATTTAGTTAGCTAATCCTCTAGGCTTATCGCGAACTTCGAAAAATGAAAATTTCGGCCATCTTTCTCTTGCAACTTATTTTCGATATGCAACTTATTTTCAATCGTATTTCGGTATACATAATTATACGTATAGTGTTTAGAGTTCAAATACCGGCGAGGAAATTATTTGTGTATTTATTTATCACGAATATTTGTTTCTTGGTCGTGGCTAGGAGGCAGCCAGGTATTTAAGTATCTATATGAATTTATCTCTCTAATATTCATTTTTACATGTCATTGAAAAATGTATGTTATGTTATGGTCCCCAGCATTGCCTGAGGGGTGCGATCTACCCATTAGAATAGACGGGGCAGATTCGACCTACTGCCGACAAGGACGCGTATGACGGACTTGAGGCTTCGTCCGTTAGTACAGCGACGCACACCCGAACGTGACCATCTCCCTACCCCCAACATTTACAGCTTACAGACAATTTATATCTGGAGGCTTTTGATGGTCCAGCGTTTATCGTGGCATGTGTCACTCGTTAATATTAAAAAGTGACAGAAACTACGACAAACAATAAAAACACAACCATCATCACTGCCTACTGGTATCAGACTGTACACATACAACCGTTGGCCACACACCACTGAATACGTTTAGTTATATTATTGCACTTACTACGCTTAAAGTCCGGCAAACCATGTTACGCATTTTAATAAATGCCCGGTCGCCGGTAACATACTGTATACATCAAATCATTGGGCAAAGGCTACTGAAAATGTTTGTTTAGGTATATTATTGAACTTAATAAAACTATAGTACGGTAGGTAACTCATATTACCGGTTTTTAAAAATACCCGGACGCCGGTAACAGATTGTATACCGGATGGAAATTATTTTTGGGTCTGTGAGGGCAACTACCAGATTCAGAGTAGCTACGCGAAAATAGTCTTAAAAGACTTTCCCTCGATTTTAAATTAATAAAGATTGGCGTTTACACATTTTGAAAAAACATACAGGGTGGGAGAAAATGGTCATTTTAGACAAACTTTTTTTTGACGCCAATATATCCTGTTTCTGTTCAGGACCAAAAGCTCGTAAGGGACCAAAAAAAATGTTTCGGCTAGAAAAGCCACAAATCAAAAATTTAAATTCACAATCAAATTGTATGAAAAATTAAAAAAAAAATCTCCCTTTATTTTTTATGCCCATCGATTCCATTCCTATCCAGTACCAATAGTTTCCTAGGGGTCACCTTACGGCGATGTACAAAGAAGACAAAGATTCAAGAAAACTGGTTTCATAATTGTACTATGGGAAAAAAGTGTCTTTTATCTGTCACGATTGGCATAAAAATAAATGTCTTTGAAAATGATATGAAGGATTATACCTACATCTCATTTTTATTTAAAAGCAATTCGTTTTCGAGATATCAGCTCTCAAAGTCTGAAAAATGTGTCCCCCCCCCCTCTACTTTTTAAACTACGCGATATAAAATTAAAAAAAAATATATGTTATGCACATTAAAAAGCTCTATCAACGATTTTTGGTTTGATTAAATTATCTCCTATAGTTTTTGAGGTAGGTTGATTTAACTGTATTTTTTTAATAATAAATTGATAATGGTACGGATTTACGGAACCCTTCGCGCGCGAGTCCGACTCGCACTTCGCCGGTTTTTTTTCCTAACAGGTTGAGTTTGGGCAGCAAAAAAAATACGTGTCCGTTATTTTAGACTACTCTATAACATTATATTTTATCAAAATGAATCAAATCGAAGTCGGACAGTTGGGTACCCTAACCTTCCTTGTTAGAGTTGCGCGTGCAATTAAATTTGCCCCGTGACGTACAACACATGCGCGAGCGCGAGCGGTTATGCATTTCCAGCTCGCGGAGGTCGCCTCGCCCGCTCGGCGGCGGCGCCTCGTTGCCAGGTCTCTCGATCAGCTTTCCGCGTGAAGAAGGTGAAAAAGGTCGTACGTACATTTATTAAGTACCCACTATGTACCACATCTATTTGGGAAATTATTTTAGGTCTGTAAGGGCAGCTACCAGATTTAAAGTAATTAGAAGGCCTTAGAATACCTTCCTTCGATTTTAAATTAATGAAGATTAGCGTTTACAGTTTTTAGAAAAAATATACAGGATCCTGTTTCTATTCAGGATAAAAAGTTTGTATCTATAGGACCAAGTTTTTATACCAATCGATTCCATTCCTACCAATAGTTTCCCAATAATAGGTTCCAATTCAACTTACGGCAATGTACAAAAAAGCCAAAAATGAAAGAAAACCGTTCGTACATTTACAATGGGAATAAATGAAATTTCAATTACATTAACTGTCACGCTAATTAATGTTGCCAATGTTTTCATACAATATTATTGTCATTTAGCATACGAGGACTAATTAGTGAAAGTAATATCAAGAAATAACTAAGTCCATATCACACATCACATAATAACCTGAATATTACCGAATAACCTAGTTTTACATGTGTCAATAAAATTTATACCTACACAATAAAATTAAAATAACAGTGAATCTATCTAAAAGTAGTCTCCGTAATTTATCATCCATCACAGTTTATTTCGATATAATTTATTGAAGCTATTCAATCGACAAACAATTGATGTCTCTCCAGTTTTGCCAATGCGATTTTAAGGCCCGTCTCTCACGAGGCGACGCTCAAGCGATTTGCGTTTCATACCCGTATCCTACACGTCGCTTGTGAGGATCTGAGGATCCGCCATATATATTGATTTACGACCTTGCACACACGACGAGACACGAGACGCGTTGACGACGCGTTTGATATCATATATCAGTCGCTCGCTACTGTCGTGCTGGTCGCACGCTATTCGAGTCGCATACGCGTTGCAGACGAAATAGCGGCGGCGGCGGAACTTTTTAATGTTAATTTCGTACAGGAGGTGGAAAAATATGCATGTTTGTACAATTATAAGATAAGCTGCCAGAGTATGTCAGGAAAAAGTATGTAACAGAAAAGTCGTGGATTGAGATTGGAAAAAAAACTTAAATTATTAAAAGGTATACGGATGCATCCAGAATCATTTTTTATATTTCCACTTGTTTTTGTAATAAATATATAGCAAAATATTGTCTTCATCACTCGAGTCCTAGACATTATCGCACGAATGTGTTCCGCAACTGATGCAATGTCCGTGTTGTAATCATGTTTTTTCAATATATATCATAAAGCGACATCTACTGACAAGTAGTAGGGCCGACAATGGTACACCAGAAGCAATCCTACCTACTCATCACTAGATGTCACTGTAAGTCCAAATATTATACAAGCTGTATTAATCCTTATGTATGACAACTAACGCCAACTAGTGCTGAAGTTATTCAACAGGCAAAATTTACTAACGCTGCCTAGTGTCGAGGTATATTTTGGCTGTCGCATATTTTTGTATGGGCTTGACATATCTGGTATTTCTTTTATTTATGGTGGGATAGAAAATGGGTATAACGCCACGTGACAACGAGACCGAGCCAAAAGGAGTTGTGACCCGGAGCCAAACTGCACGTGAGGAACCTGCAGCGCAGGAGGATATTGCAGTACGTGAAGAGCCTCCAGCATGTGAGGATACTGCATCCAAGCCCGGTCCGTCTGGTTTGCAGGCTAAGAGTACTCAAGACGTAGACCTCAGAACTATTCTGATTCTCCTGAAGGAACAGTCGCGCAAACAAGATGAACAGTCGCGCAAACAAGAAGAACAGTCACGGAAACAAGAAGAACAGTCGCGGAAACAAGAAGAACAGTCGAAATTGATTCTTCAAGAGTTGCACAAGGCTGCTACTGAATGGAAGCAAGAAATGTACGAAGTCCAAGGGAAGCTCAGTGACATGGAGAACAAGATTCATGTTGTAGAGGAAGCGGTTGAGCGTCGCCTCCAGAAGCTTGAATTAAAAGTAGCTAGTGGCATCAGTCCCTGCACACCTGAGATATCTGTGCCGGGAGGTGGAAAATTTAAGGCACCTCCTTTTGATGGAACATCTTCGTGGGCGGCGTACAAGCTACAGTTTGAGTCCGTGTCCAAAGCAAACGGTTGGAGTAAGGAGCAAGCGATGACGGCTCTGACGCTGGCACTTCGTGACGAGGCTCTTACAATTCTAGAAGCTCTTGGAAAAGAGCAAACTTACGACCGGCTTCTAGAAGCATTAGAAGCCCGTTACGGAGACAGTCATCTGGAACATGTCTACCGAGCTCAGCTGAAAGACAGAACGCAGGGACGTAATGAGACATTGCAACAATGGGCCCTGGAAATTGAAAAGCTGGTCAGAAAGGCATACCAACGTTCAGCTGACTCTTGGATAAAAACCATGCTGGTGCAGGCATTTGTTGATGGGATCCGAGATTTGGAAGTAAGGGCGGCAGTACGACTAGGGCACCACGAAAGCCTTAAGGATGCCGTAGCTCATGCCCTAGAAGTTGAAGCTGTACGCCAAGATCCATCAAGATCCTATAAGCTACGTGAGGTATCTGCTAGGGAGCCGATTGCACCACGTCGGGAGTTTGGGCCACGATGTTACCATTGTGGAGAACGTGGCCATATACAAACTAGTTGCCCGAAAAGAAGCAGCAGGAGAGAACGAGATGAATCCCCTGTGACCAGGAATAAGGGCTCTGTACGACCAGAGCCGCAGCAGGGAAACGAGTAAGAGCCAGGACTAAGGGACGAGTGCTGGCTGGTGGTCGAAATGTCCCAGTAGTGATCTCACAAGTCAACGACGGGAATAGTCTGGTCGTCAAGGGAGAAATTGGTGGAATACCATGTAACCTTACTATCGACACCGGAGCTTCTCGGACGGTGATTAATTCTTGGCTTCTGAAACACCTGACTCGAGGTCATGTAGTCCAACCGAAGCATCTACAGCTGCTTACAGCCACTGGCCAGCATATTCCCATCAAGGGGGAGACAGGAGTGGATTTAAGAATCGGCAAGCACATTTATCGGCATAAAGTGATTGTTGCCGACATAATTGACGACTGTATTATTGGACTAGATTTTATGAGGTGCCATGGTTATAAAATTGACATGGAAGTTGGAGTCCTGAAAACTAGATTTGATGAGGTTCCTATGGAAGGAAGAATTAGTGGGAATGTTTACTGCTCTAGAAGAACTGTGCTCCTACCAAAGGCACAGGTTCGAGTCCCAGTGCGTTTACCAGGAACAGCAAGTCAGGGTGGTCGTCGATGTGTAGTTGTGGAAAAAGTATCCAACGGTAAACCATGGATGGCAGCTCGTACAGTGGTTACGAAGATGATCAATGACGTTTCATATCGGATTCGGAGGAATTTACGAAGCCCATGCAAGATTGTTCACGTTGACCGGCTCGCAAAATACCACGGAAATAATGATGCTCGGGACGAGCATGTCTTAGGAGGGGGTAGTGTTACGCCGGTGGCATGATAAAAACTACAAATATGATTTTAGACACGTTAGAAGCGTTTTTAGCAGGCTGAAATGTGTTTTCAGGCCGTTTTAGAAGGTCCTCTTTCACATACTACAAAATCAAATATTCACCCCAGATACCGTCGTTTTCAGGCGCCTGAAACATGTTTTCAGGCCGTTTCAGGATACCCTCTATCGGATGGCGCAATAACCTGAAAACCCGTTTTCAGGCGTTTTCAGGACCCCTTTCGGGCCTCTCAAGTACAAATCGGTATATAGCTAAATTTCCCATAGGAGTGAAAGAGAAAGCACTATTAGATAGAGACAGCACGAGAGAATGATCTGGAAGGATGTGAACGAGACAGCTATAGAGAGAACATTCTCGACGGGTGTGAAAGAGAAACCTGTAGAAAGAGACAGCGATACCCTAGAATGTTCGCGCACGGGCCCTACCGACCGGCCTGACTCGGGAACTTTCTAGAATCGAATTATATCGTACTTTGTAGATTTGAGTGGCTGGTATAAATACACAGCATGACCCGGCCGAAGGAGTAGTTTCAATTGAGACAGCGAAGAGATAACATCAAGAGCGAAAACTGCGATTCTAACTGCGAGTTTGCGAAGTGTTAAGTGTGTGATCAGTGTTTTAGTTTACTGTTTGTTCCTTTAATTAGTAATTAAAGTGTCAGTTTTAAATAGTGGCTTATTTATACATTTTCTATAGAAAACCCACCCCACGAACGTAACAATATATAAGCTGCAGAAAATTCTTTAAAAAATCCTAAATAACTGGAAGTTTTCATGAGTAAAATCTCATGCAAGTTATTGCCGCTGACATTTGCGTTCTAAATTGGTCACTGTATCAACGCACCAAGTGCCAAGGAAATTGGGCCTAAAGCGTGACAATAAATGTACGAGAACAATATGACGAAGAATACCAATACCTTTCCATAAGAACTTTTCCAATTTCGGAAACTTCTCTTCGGTATATCGCTACGTCGTAATGTTAGCAAAGAATGCATGTTTTAACAGTAAAATAATAGGCGAGCCCTAGCGGCCCTAATGGATTAGAAAGTGTTACTGTTCTGTTACCATGGAGGAAAGTTGCTACAGTAGTCTGGCTAACAGTTCTCTTTTCTATCAGGGCCATTGATACAAATATAGTACTTTTGTACGCTTAGCACATGTCAGTATGTGTGTGTGGTATGTCAGTATGTCGCCACGAGATAGGTTTTCGTCATTTTCCATCTTTTACTAACTATAGGAATAAAAGGCTGGATAGTCTATCGCGCGGCGGCATATTGTCGCACTAATCCTGTGCTAAACCTACTGTTGTTGCATTCTTCGCCAATGTCGCAATCAGATATATCTGAGCGGCCAAGGTACTCAGAAATATCTGAACTGCTTAGACAAGTTGCCAATCGCTAACGCTTAATCGTTAATCGTAAAAGAAAGGCCGCTAACTGTCTTTGTCGCACTAAAATGAAAGAGTGACAGAGAGAGAAAACTACGATACGCTACTAAGCGTTAGCGATTGGCAACTTGGCTAAGCATCCTGGCCTCGATTGGCAGATATTTTTGAGACCTGGACAAATTTTATTGTCCTATTGAGTCCATGCGGAAGGGCAAGGAGGCTGGCAGTAAGGCACGCCCCTATAATCCACGTGCCTTCAGTTTTCGAATAATCTCTAGTTCCGATAACTGTATACGATATGCTAAGTAAATGTATAACACAGTATAGTACATGTAGTACATAATCGCGTGCGATGGAGCCATTTGTCTGTCTGCCAACGGGGTATTGTTCTAGTGATGTAACATACCTATATATCGATATGTAGAATTGTAGACAAAGACATAATATCCACATATGTATAAATTTGACCTTCACGGGACATAACCACAAAATCCTTCAAAGATGGCAGGCACATATATAAAGGACGGGAAACGGATGTAAGCGCTTCTTTAGTCTAATAACAAGTTCGAATTAGACTCGCGAGGAAAGGATTTCGTACGTTCGTTCACGAATGTTGATATTTTCTATGATATTTTAAAATACCTACTATACACTTTTTATAGGTTTTCCTCTAAAAAATATTACGCCCAGTAGTATGCAACGTTTCGGAGATCAGGAGGGAATGGTCATTTTTCGCCTATTTTTAAAATATTTAGCGTAAGTGCCAGCCATTTCTTAAACTATAACTGTCGTCGCACTGGTTAAGTCATTATATGTATAGGCGACACAAAAACAAAACAAATAAGATACCGCAATAAAATAAAGTGACTAAAAAGATACAACATACTTTACAAATGTACAATTCGTTTTTCGATCCTCCTGAAAAATCGTTAATGTACAATTCGTTTTTCGGGCTTCCTGAAAAATCGTTATTTGTCACATTAATTCATATTACAACTGACGAACTATATTTATTACGCTTTAAAAATTCTGCACTTTCAGTTGCAGCGGCCGCCAGCCACCTTAAGTGTAATTTTAGAATTATAACTAACGTGAGACTCAAACAGATTTACATGTCGAGCAATTACCGACTTAAATTACGTGAGTAACCCGTGTGATAAATATTTAAATACCTTAAGTGTAGTTCGTTGAAGATGGGACGATAAACTAACATTCGATAAGTCGATATTATAGTTGTCGACTATCTATAATGGCAAACATCGCCCATCCCTTCTATCGTCACCGGGCTAATCGCTTCAATGGAGTTACGGTTACGCCATGCGATTATGAACCTTAATGCCCTTGTTTAAGTATTGACAATAAGCCTGTTTGAATATTTCATAATTTGTTGATCCCATCTGGTGTTTGTCATCAAATGGAAGATCAGAATTGTAAACTCTAACTACATACAATTTTAATTGCCAATGTCGTTTTAAATTTATAACAAAGATTATATTAAATACAAGTAATAATTCAACTTTCGGGTGAAAAAAAAACGAAACGAAACTTTTTTCGTTTCGTTCTTATTAAGGCGGATTACTTTCTATCCAGCTCGCTCGCACTAATCCGCAAGTACGAGTGGGATGCATAGCCTTTTGTATAGGCTGCCAAAAATGTGCTATTAAAACTTACAACCTTGATGGTCTAATTTATAGTTTTAATTTTAACGGCACAAATTTTTTTTTATGTGACGAAGGTAGACAACTGAGCTCTCAGTCCACCTGATGGAAAGCGGGAACTGAGGCCCATGGACATAGTGACCAAAAAATCGCCTATGCGCTGCCTACCCTGAGGACTTAGATGGATTGCCTCTAAGCCAGTAATTACACCGGCTATCTTACCCCCGAACCGGAACATAGTACTAACTATTTAGCGCCAGGTTAACAGGTATCCGGGCCGACCCTGTACGTGATCCTACCACCAGCTAAATAAGCCCGATTTTGGCTCCATCACAGACGAAAGGATAGAAAGAGTAGCGTCAGCTGATGGTAGGGCTACTCTAATCTAATTTTAATTAAGAAAGTTACAATCTATAATCTATACTCAGTCCAAAAATATCTGTCAGTAACAAAAGGCGGCAAATTCAAATTTTCTATGAGCATACTACCCTTCGCGCCCACATTTTTTTTTAATTTGCCGCCTACTACTGCCTGGAATTGGACGTATATAATCGGTCTATTGATTTTACCACCAACCACGCCATGTGATTACGAGGCCATAAAAACGAAATGCAATAGATATGATTTAACCAAATTAAACGGTTGAAAGCAAGGCGAATTTAACGGCCCGGCGAACAATCCATTATGAACCAGGAATCGATTGCACAACGCTTCCTATTATGCAATGAAACACGACAAATCGATATTAAAAGAATGTAGCGTGTGGTCTATGGTTTACGATATTCAGTGAGACAAATCGTATGCGATTTGCAATTCATTGCTGTGTTGTGCGTGTAACGAATAGATATCAATGACATAACGCAATGGATTGATCATCGCGTGCGATTTACAATTGTAGAGCTACTCTACATTTGGGATCAATAATATTACCCGATATTTATCAATTCTAATATGTTGTAATCTAGTACGAGTTAAAAACAAGCAATACGAAACTTACCCCCTTATTCATAAACGTCTCCTAACTTATCAAGACAATAAATATTGTTTAAGGCGACAATGAAAGGGGTAAAGGAGAGTTTCGTACCAGAGCATATCAGATTTTTAATTTCGGCGGCGATAAACATAAATAGAAAGTTCCATACAAAGATTTTGGAAAGTTCTACCAGGTTTTTTTCAAGAGGTGCATTCAAACCAAAAGAGCATTCGCTGTTCTATCCCCCGTTCTACGAAATCAACCCTACACGTTTTGTGTAACGATCGAATTTCGTAGAGTGGGGGGTTAGAATAGCGAATGTTCGTTTGGTCTGAATGCACCTAAGGAAGAATGCTTTTACGCATCCCCTGTGCTTAGGTGTGGCGCAAATGGGGGGTGATAGTGATTCACTCGCAGACGACAAAACTCCCTAAAGACCTAAAAACCTCTGCGGCGTCACCCGTCTTACCGTTAGTGGGGGTGCATGCACAGTGATACAAACACAGAAAAAAAAAACATAAAATAACATTTTAAACTTTATTTATCAATTAGGTTAACCTTTATCTTATTTGCTCAAGAGCCATGTGTTGTGGTGTAGAATTGGCGCCGACTCAGCAATGCATGCTGTAGATTCGAGAGTCCACTAATCTTCCGTCACAATTTTAAAATTATTAAATAAGAGGGGGTATGGAATGGATAGCCGCAAGTTGCTGTCACACATTAGATATGCTAGCTCCCAAAATGCACAAACTTTTTTCATTATTCTCAACGAATGGGACTATAGAACCCACCACGCGTGTGGTCTTGGTCTATCGCTTGCAGTTACATTGATCCGTCCAATCCAACATACTTAACATACGATTGTGCAAGTGCAGGCAGATTATGTGCTAATCTACGCTTTCTCATTCCACTGGCAGATCAATGAATATGATTTGAATGATGTGAACTTTGTGGTCAATGGTGATCATGAATGATAAAATAGTTTGGTACACAATACGAAGATTAAGGGGTACCCCCCTTAATCTTATCCGATAAAGAACTGTAAATAAATAAGATTAAAAAATTGGATCGGTAGGTAAAGCAACTTATATTACACATCACATCCATATTTCAATCAAAAGTGCCCATCTTTACTTCTACCTATTTATTTCAAAACATAGAATACATACTACGCGTTTCAAAGACTTCGAATTTAAAACGAAAATGGCCGCTAATCGAGTTCAAGGTTCTAAGGTAAAACGAAAATAAATAAGCTTCTATAGCTCCGGACTTGTCCAGACATGAGAACACGAGCCGAAAATATTAAATTTCGCATTATACTCGTCTTTCCAAATTGGTCTAATCCAAAGTACTCCATAAAACATAAACTGGTTTTATAATTGCTCCCAAATTGGGTACTTGACCTGTACGGGGAATTGGTGGTATGAATTGGTAGGTACATTGTATGATTTCGTGCTGTTACTTTAATTTAAATTTGGTAGACGCTCTGATTTGTTTGCAGGCCTATTGACTTCATTAGTAAGAGTACTAACTACTAAGAGTCAACAAAAATATTATGAGGTACTTCACAATAGTACATTTTCTAACTAGTGCGGGAAAACTTTTTTTCGGCGACTGTGAAAGTTGGAGCCCGAGTGAAACGAGGGCGACAATCACCCGAGTTAAAAAAAAAAGTTTTTGCACGTGTAAGGGACGATTTTTTTCATAACAAGTGCGTCAAAAAGAGAAATAACCGCGCGCGCAGCGTGCGCAAAGTTCGTTTTTGCGCACTAGTTAGGAAAAAGTTTTTACAAACTCGCCAATAAAAATACGCGTGAAATAGTTATTTATTATACAAGGGGGCAAAGTTGTTGTTTAATTGGCGTGCCAATATTGAGACCTGAGCTAGCGAAAGATTCCAAAATTGAGCCAAGAGCGTAGCGAGTGGTTCAAAAACTGGAATCTTGAGCATTGCGAAGGTCTCAAGGCACGAGAGTTGAACAAACTTTGCCGCCAAGTGTAATACAACTTTTTTCCCCTCATCTCATCCAACTGTAAATTAACTTAAAGAAACCATTTAAAACTCAATGTCGAAACGTATCGTAGAATAGAGTTACTTCTGGAACTTCAATATAGTCACATGTGAGCTCCGATTGCGCATGTTTACTACGGTCATACAGATCCACTTATACTAGGCAGTAGGGGGCTATAGGAATTAGAGCAATGTCAAATGACTTTATTCACAAGTTGGTAAAAAGCGTTTTTACCCGCGCGTATTATTAAATTTTCTTAGGGCGGCAGCTATTTTTTTTTTACCTCCTTTTTCATCTGACATTGACTAAGTAGATTTGCCAGACTTTAAAATGTATTGATCACTTTGATCAGGGTGGCCTATTCCACAAAACTTTACAAGCGTACAATTACACAAAAATGTTTAAATTCCCATACAAAAAGTTGACAATATTGTAGAATTGTACGCTTGTAAAGTTTAGTGGTATTGGCCCCAGTGTCACAATCTTGACATCTTATCTACCTAGAGCTATATCGATAGTCACACGAACTAGTTCTTTGACAACCGTGCTAATTGAGATGAGAGAGGTGTGCTCATTGAGAGCTGCCGGGCCAACACATTTTTCAGTCAGGGCTTGTCCATTAATCACGTCATACTGTATAGGGGGAGCGGGGGGTCAAGAAAAAAATCACCAATTATCACCATAGGGGAGGGGGGGTCATCGGACAAATCACGTGTAATTTTTTGTCAGAACAGCATACTTTTTTTAAAACATAAATAGATGTCAAATCCTGAACTGAGTTTTAAAACAAAGCGGATATTTACCTCGTAGTTGGCAAAAAAGTTTTTAAATTGAAGTACGTAAATTGAAGTGTTATTAAAAGGACTACTTAAGTTGCAAAAAATTACACGTCATATTGGCTAGGGGGTCTTGAAAATATCACCAAGTATCACCATGGGGGATGGGGGGTAGGCCAAAATCGTATGACGTGATTAACGGACAAGCCCTCACCTGTCGGTTCATTCATTTAGTCACAAGCACCGCGACAAAATGTATTCATGAACTGACACGACTTTGAAAGATAACATAGCATGGTAAACCAAAATCCATAATTATAAAAAAAATAGTATTTTTTCTTTCGTCATACGTATCTATATTTTCCGTTGTTTGAGTTCGTGTTCTATTTGTGTGTTAATTACTTAACCGTTTAACATTTTTGTGTGTAAGTATTTTTTGCTGTATCTTATGCATGAACTTTCAAGATGCATTTAGACCAAACGAACATTCGCTCATTCTATCCCCCACTCAAATTTCGACGGATTCACGGTTTATGTAACGAAAGAATTTCGTAGAGTGGGGGATAGAATGAGCAAATGCTCGTTTGGTCTAAATGCACCTTTAAATTATACCATGGCCAGCTCGTTAGTAGAAAATAGCGATAAATTTCTATTAGAATTAAAAAAAATCGCGTCTAGCTAGGTACATTTTAATTTTCCGCTTTTTTCTTCTATCTTGCTGGTTGGCCACGTTATATCAATTGCTTGCAATGTATGTATAACTTATTTTTGCTTTTAATATTTTATCGTTGATGTCCATTTCACGATACCAATTTTTTTTCACATAAGGTGTCATTTTTGACGTGAGAATGTCAAAAAGGACGTCATTGTTCGCAATAATATGGACAGGACTCCAAAATTGATCAAATGATTAATCTATCAAATCATACCTTGAAATTTAATTTCGAAGCCTTGAGGTGACTATTTTAAGATGCATTCAGACCAAACGAGCATTCGCTATTCTAACCCCTTACTCCACGAAATTCGATCGTTACACAAAACGTGATTCGTGGATTTCATATAGTGGGGGATAGAATAGCGAATGCTCGTTTGATCTGAAATCTGAATGCACCTATAGATTTTCATAGTCACCGGTACCAAATATGTTATATTCAAAAAATGATTAGTTGATTAATAATTTAATCAACTTTGGAGTCGTGTCGCCCATCACGAATGATGCCCATTTGTCCTATATTTAAGTAGTCAGAAATGTAACGAAAATACTTACAAGTTGTAGCACTGCCTAGTCTAAATGAGGCTTTATAACCACTTATTGTTTTTAAGACATCCGTTTCACAAACATCAGCGTAGAGCGTACAACTATGTATTGTAAACTAAGATGTACCTATTAATAAAAACAACAATAGACAACTTGTATAGAAAACATGTGAACCGATAATTCTCACAGTAAAACACTTTCATTTAAACATTTATTACATAGAAAAGAAAGTTAAGTGCAGAGAGAGTTAATGATTTATTTAGTCATTAAATGATATCATTGGACAATTATTTTAATTTTGAACTAATAACACTTAAATGATAATATCTTGAAAAAACTGCTTAAATATATTGCCAAATAAATGTACATTTATAAAGGTTTCTACTTAAAATACATTTTTATTTGCTTACGGTAAACGCACCTCTTGTATATACATTTATATAATATACACATCCATATTGGGATATTTCTGCAATAGTAATCAACGATATATCTAGTTACACAAACTAATGATGATGTCATTTTATTGATTTGATGACACAAAGTAATGGTAAAGTGGAATCATATAAGTGGAGGGTTTATCTAAACATCTATCTATCATTTAATCAATATTTTTTACTTCCAGCGATTTGCCCGATGAAGAGGACAAGAAATCCCCCGTCCTGCTCTTAGGCGTGAATAAAATATCAGACTCGCCGTTCGTTCGCCGACGATCCGCGGAACCTCACACGACTGGGTCTATCAGGTTCTTCAGACCTCCCAAATCGAAGTACACCCGCGGTCTCCATGGAGACGAAAGGCTGGAGAAAATTAGGCAGGACCTACAGACGCACAAGCAAAGACCAGAGAGGTACATTCCAGACAAACATGAAGTGTCTTTAGAGCCTGAAGAAAAGAACTGCCTTCGCCTTAGTTGCGTGGGGAACTGTATATGTGATCGAAAGAGATCCTCCAACCGAGGATCTTTCTCTTTCCATCGTCCCGACCGGACCTCGGATAGCTTCACCACTGAGAGGAAAGACTCGGAGAGCGATATCGAGTTTAAATATACGGAGCACATTCCTGATACTGAACCTTGTACGAGCAAACAAAATTCTTACAATATCACCCCAAAATCTACCGAGCGTCGACACTTCCTGCTAGCAAATCTCAATGAGCGATTTCGGAAAACTCTTAGCTTGGATTCTCGCAAGATAGAAACCAATCGAGTGCCCCTGAGTTTGCCAAAGGAAACTCGGCCTAAATCGCTCGTGAACACTAGTAATATTTGCGTGCAGCAATTAAAAACTGGCGACCCATTCTCTAATGCTAATTTTGATAAGACTAACCAACCTAAGAAGAAACGGAAATCATTCTTCTCTCTAGACGCATTCTTCGATAAAAAGTCTGACACGTCATCCGTGGATGACTATTGCTCCTCTAAATATAAACGTTTTGAACTGGAAAGCGACGACTCACCGCTATTCAGGCGTGATCTGTCCAAAAATCGCGAGAAAACACCAGACCTCCTCAACCTTCCTGTAATAATCGACTCTGTTCGGAAAAAACAATCAGATACAAAAAGGCAGTTGGAGAAATTAGAAAGCCATTTCTATAGGAGTTTAAATAAAGAAACAGTTATAGACGCGGTCCCTAAAGACGCGACGGACGTACAAGGCCCAAGCGGGCATACCAATCACATATACGTCGACGATGACGACGTAGAATATATTGAGCCCATACGCAGCAACTTTACAAGTCAAAGCACGCTTATTCTAGATAAAAATCTAACTGGAGATCTCACTTTGAAGCCTGATTCTATTTTAACTATTAACACAGATGAAACTGACATAAAACTTCCAAGTTCGACTGTGTCCCCTAAATCTAATGAAGCTAGGATTATTGACAATGATCTAGATAGCATAGGAGCGTATGAGGTGGAAGTGAAGGAATCTGATTTGCTTAAAGCTTGTGCCAAGAAACTGACTGTTAAAGTCATGGACAAATCCGTGGACTCGATCGGCAGTTGCTCGCTAGACGTCGATGCTAGCACAGACTTCTCAGGTAAATCGTAGTTTTGAGTCAATGTTGTGCAAGCATGTTTTTACATCGATATCTTTATCATATATTATCTATTAATCTTCAGTATCGTCGTTTCTCTTATTCGCACCTATATCATATTTAATCATATGTATTTTACTTGTCATTTTATATTATCGTTAATAAACGTAAACTTATCATTTTCATTTGAATCTGTGTTTTCTTTATTACCTTTTCTTTCTGTGATTGTGTATTTGCTTGCGACTTTCTTTATTATTCATTAAGTGTTTGATTGAAGACATCTAGTGTGGGACATCACGCGATACATTGTGTTCATTTGACCTACAAGCATTTGAAAAAATAACATATAGCTATCTATCAAGTCAATATTAAATAAAACTCAGCAAAAAAAGTCATTATATTCCAATAAGTTGTTAAGTCAGAC
The DNA here is from genome assembly GCA_025490895.1 of Thaumatotibia leucotreta. Lineage (NCBI taxonomy): Eukaryota > Metazoa > Arthropoda > Insecta > Lepidoptera > Tortricidae > Thaumatotibia > Thaumatotibia leucotreta. The sequence continues at coordinate 6,919 of JALPQI010011199.1, read as the reverse complement.
ATTTCTGAAAAAAAATATTAAATATATTTAATAAAGTTACAACTGTTTTCGTATCTAAGATATTAGGCTATTCATTTCGTGTTATTGCATTTTACAATGCAATCCGCTCTAACCACTCTGTCATACGCGTAGGCTGTTGTAACGCCTAAAGTGGGCCAAGAGGCTGAATCAGCGTCCGAAAATATTAGCATCTGGGCATTTCTTCGAGCGTTTCAACCGCCGTGACTTCGGTGGCAGCCTTATCACACGAATCCCGTAAGAGATGCAAAAACTTTTGGATATATAGGTAGTTGTCAACTACGTCTACCAATATATCCAAAAGTGCTTGCATCTCTCATGGGATTCGTGTGATAAGGCTGCCACCGAAGTCACGGCGGTTGAAACGCTCGAAGAAATGCCCATCTGCTAGTTGCTAACTATTTAGTTAATACTTTACATGTAATGTAACAATGAAACGAATGCTAAGTCATATCATATAAAATACCTGTTATACGTCATAGTCATAATACCTACTAATCGTCATTTTAAGTAGATGTTAGCTACCTATAGGCCTATAAGTAAGTATATACCTACAATGTCAATGCTAGCTATAGGTATATACGCATAGGTACTTACCTATTTTTAAACTATCTCATTAAAAATCTCTTACTATGCTAATTGACTAAGGATAAAGTCATATAAGTACAAATGAACATCTATGTTACGTAAGTTGAATAAAATCCAGATAAACATAGCAAGTTTATTATCTATGCCATGTATAGCCTACAATGCGTTGCAAAATGCAATTTACAAACAAAAAGACTGCGCATGCAAAACGATATGTCGGCCTCGCGGCCTACGCAGTAATGCACGGACCGGTCATTGTCGCCAGTCAGTACACTCGCGGACACGCGCGGAGGCATTCGTCATAATAACATACAATTTAGCTTGCTGTAATAACAAAAATATCGAAAGACATGTGTAATTTATTTGAAATGTCGATCGTAGATTATTGAGATCAAGTCGCCGACCGTGAAACGGAACGGTTTCGCTGGCCGCGAACAACGGGCTGCTGGGAAAAAAAAACGATAAAAGTTTGACGTTTGGTGATGTGATGTGCTGTCCTGTCATAAATTTTATGTAGAATTTCGGAAGTTCGTGATTTATTTGAAAACTAGATTTATTATAATCGTTTCGTAATTCATTTGTGTGTTACATCTCAGGTAAACTGGTAAGTGTTTAATAACAGGTTTTCATGCGCATAGGGCTATATAAATGTGCTTTTAAAGTTGTCTCTTAGTCTACCTGCTTTTTTCTTTCTTTTATTTTAAATCTCAGCCGTCCTGTTCTTGGTGTTTAACAAAATTGTGCTGATTTAAACGTTTGCAGTTGAATGTTGGTGTATCAGCATGATATGTGTAATTCCTTGTGACTAATACAATTTATTTTCATTAAAGACGTCTTTCTTATAATCAAATGATCATCTTGTCTTCCGTTGACTCATCATACCTCTCTAGTTATCATCATTATATTCACTAATATTATTGCTATTTGAAGAATCCGAGATTGTAGAGAAAGTATTCGAGAAATTTAATTGTCAATTGATTATATAAACACCCTTGCAATTATTTATTGGTTACTGTGAAGAGGAAATATATTATTAAATATCTAGTTTACCAGGAAGCAAATGGCATCAAACTATGTCTATCTCATACAGCTCAATGTCAAGGTAACAGAAATATCAATAACCACAATAAATAAGAACCTTTGCACATAAGATATCATTAGTATGTAAATGGATTATCTTATTGGTTGTGTCATATTGAATAAGTTATGCCACACTCGGCCAAGCTTCAGATTCAGGATTTTAATTATTCTGATTCAGAATTTTAATAATACTATTTGTTTGATTAGAGTAATTGGTAAGTAAATGGTAGTAAATTTGTTATACCCTTTTGGCATACAGTAATTTAATAAATTATGATATCAATATTAGCTCAGTCAACCACATAAGAGCGCAACATTTGACCTTTCGAGGCCCAAAGTAGGTACAGAGGGGTTCAAAATTGCATGGACAGTTTGTGAATGAATTTATTCATAAATCGTCCATACAATTCTGTGCCACAGAATATGCTTCAACAGAATTTCAGGCTTTTATAAAATAAATAAAGCATAATATTCTTTGCTTAGTTGATTTTGCAAAAAAAAAAAAATTCAGCACTGTTCTTTACACAGTAATTCAAAATATTATTAAAAGTTATAGTAAAAGAGCTAGTGCTTTACGAGGTTATGAGCTCCAACATGGGAGTTCAAGTTGTTGCTGTGGTGGAAAACAGGATGATTATATTTACAGTGACAGTAAGAATGGATTATGTGACATCATCACTACATAGTATAAAATAAAGTCACTTTTTCTGTCCCTATGTCCCTTTGGACGCTTAAATCTTTAAACCTACGCAATGGATTTTGATGAGATTTTTTTTAATAGGTAGAGTAATCCAAGAGGAAGGTTTTTATGTAGGTATAGTACCCATGCGAACTAAATTACTGAAATAGATTAATAATCTGATATATAATCAGTAACATTCACAGATATAGTGCATTGCATGTAACAACTACATTATCTCTTTAATTGAGGATGATAAACCAATTTGTTTCTGATTGCATCAGATGTTTTAAGAGTATTTAGGCTATGTATTTCTAGAGAACATTCTTTTTGTTTATAGATGTGCTGTGTCTGGTATATTCCCACAATTAACTATTAGTCAATATTCCCCATATTGTGTTAAGAGGGGGCAACGTAAAAAAACCTTGTATTCAAAATGTTACAAGAAGAAAAATGTAAGAAGCGGTGGTGGCTCAGTGGTTTAGACGTTTGACTTTCAATCCGGAGGTTGTGGGTTCAAATCCTGGCTCGTACCAATGAGTTTTTCCGAAACTTATGTACGGAATATCAGATGATATTTACCATTAGCTTTCGGTGAAGGAAAACATTGTGAGGAAACCTGCATACATCCGCGAAAAAATTCAAAGGTGTAGTGTATGTGAAGTTCCCAACCCGCTTAGGGCCAGCGCACAGAGGTCACGGTAGTAGCTAAAATTCGAATAAATTGATGATCTACTTTGACTGCTTTTTTTAGCAAGGAGAGTAGTTTATATTACGTAGTTTTAGAAAACATAAAATATTTGGCATGTGTGGGAATAAACATCTTTGGTATAAGCTTTCAAAGTTAATATACTGCATGACGCTCCAACGCGTTATCTAAAAGTGCAATATTTACTCGTCGTTTTAAAATTGATTATGTACATGACTGTTTTAGTGAAAGCTTTAATTATTTAAATGGAGGTACACAAGGGTATTTTCTATCGTTTTTAATAACATTTTATTATTTTCCCTGTCGCTTTTTTATTGTAATATTTATTTTACGCGAGCCATCAAAACAATCAACGACGATTTCGATTTGAAAAATATTTCGAAGCTTTTAGTTCAGAAACCCTTCGAGTCCCTTAATGATTCATATGTCGTTTTGTAGCCTAGAAAGTGCTTTATCGTGAGCAAGTGATAATTCTACCGAAGATTGCCGAAGGTCTTGGCGGTAGCCTTTTTACGAAACTGAAATTTAAGGACAAATAAGCGTACTTAATGATTTCTAAGAGCGAGGAGGGGGGTAATCAATTGCTCGTTCTCACGTAACTTGTTTTTAGGGTTCCGTAGTAAACTAGGAACCCTTATGGTTTCGCCATGTTCGTCTGTCCGTCTTCCGCACCATAGCTCAATGGCCGTTAGTACTATAGTGTGGGGTATCGTTGAATAGGTCTTTCAAAAAGATTAAGGGTGCCAAAAGAAAGTTTTTTTACCCACAAAATTTCAAGAATAACAAGTAACACTGATTTGCTCATTAGATTTTTGCTGACATCCGATCTATACATAACTGGTTTACGAAATTTACCTCACAAAAAGTAGGAATCTTTATTTAAAGCTTGTATTTCGCTTATTACAGATCAAATTCAATCTTAATATAACATTACGTACTGTTTTTTAGACTTTTATTGCGACTTTTGAATTTTAAGCACTGTTCTTTGAACGCCTGACCACTGTGCAGCGTGAGGAGTATAGCCCAATCCCTCTCATATATGAGAGGAGGCCAGAGCCCAGCAGTGGGACATTATATAGGCTAAAATATTTTATTCAAAATGTTTAATTTTCAATTTCAATGGTTCAATTACATTGTTCACATCTTCTACGTACACAAGCATTCCATGAAAACACTGTCTTTCAATACTTTTGAATTTTCTTATTAGTAAGCTGAGTTACGGTATAATAATAACATATCAAGGCTTTTAGATTGACAGTGTTTCCTAGCAGATAGCATATTTTATTAGGGTAGCTACCATAGCGACATGTAGTCAAAAAGTAGATGTTTTCATGGAATGCTCCTACAGTAATTTACTCATGTTGGCATGGGTTAGATGTAGTGTAAGGATGCCCGGCCAGACACAGGTGGGCTGTCAATTACTACAGCGTTCATTCAGCCCTGGGTATGGGCTAAGTTCTCACTTATGATATTCTCCATTCAAACTAATAATGTTCTTGAGAATGAGCTTTACAAAAATCCAAGCTCTTCTGAGTCTGACAAATTTTTTAAAATAATTTGTTACTTTACCTTTAGACACTCAAGAAAGGTTCTTCATTCAAATTTGTGAGAATGACACAATTCAGAGGATGTAAATCCTTGTGAGTCTATGACATCATTATTAAATGATTTATTGTTTTTCTTACTTATTTTATTTGCAACCTTGATATTAAATGGTCTTCAAAGTTCAGAGTTAAGACAAATAGGTTTGCTTTAAAAAACAATGAGAAATAAATTATAATCTTTTTGATAGAGTCAGGAAAGAAGTAATCTGATTATTCCTAATTAAATTTGTATATGGAATTTGTAATCGAGATTCCGAATGCGAAACGTTTTATGGACGTAACATGAAACTTGGGTAATTTAATTGACATTCCAATAATTGTAGTGACAATCCAATAATTTGCGTTAATATACATAAGTATGTGTTACATTAAAGATAAATCTCTTACTTCAATGCAAAGCTGAGAGTAGAAATATGTAAATAACTTCAAGGGGTACAAAATTACAAATGTATCTGTTACTAGAATAGCCATACATAGAATGTACTGGACAAGAACTAATTTATTATGTTGCTACTGACATTCAGGCCAAGTAAATATTAACATAGATGTCCAAATTGTGTGACACTCTGAACTTTATGTCCATATACGTCGACCTTGACATACTAAAGGTGTTTAGTGCTTCAATAGTCACATAATGATTTAATACAAGTTTTTGCCGCGTCTCTTGCGTGTTTAAGTACATTAGTGATTAATTGTTAGATTATAATGACTTCTATAGTAAAAATAGCTTAGGTCATTGGCTTTTTGCGTGCCCCGTTGCCCACGCCCACAATTTCTATTAGGAAAGAAAATAACACATTTAGAGCTATTAGTAATATTGTGGATACATTAAATTATAAATAAGTAACTTTTTTACAGCCAGTCTTAGTAAACTCAACAATATATTGATTTAAACTTTCACGATTATCACTCATATTTTAAAGACAATCGGGTCTTAATCGCGTAAACTTACGATTAATTATATCCTGACGTTTCGGGCATGACGCTACACCCGTGGTCGCAGGCAGACTCCCTGTGACCACGGGTCTATCTCGCGGCGACATGTTGTCGCACTAATCCTGTGCTAAGCCTACTGTATCCGTACCCTATACAGGCAAGAGCAAAAATATGTGTCGAAATAATATACTTGTAAATATGTTACGACGTTCTTATTGCACAGAATTAAAGTGCACCGTGTGGTGACGGCGGTAAGAATACATTTGTCACCACCCCAACTCCTCCTGCGGGTGTCGTAAGAGTCGACTAAGGAATTGAAATGTCACTGACCATTATTTGATAAAAGATTGATGATGGGCAGCAGCGTCATCATAGTGGACACATTACTGCGATCGCCAATACTCTTGCCCAGCGTGGCGATTATGGGCATTTACCTCCTAATGCGATTATACGCATAGTTAATAGGAGAGGCCTACGTCCAGCAGTGGACTATCATAAGCTGATGATGAAAGTGCACCGGGACATATTCTTGAGCATTTTTATATACACCTTATTTTGCCTTTGACTGTACTGTACCTTCCTCAAAAATGGTTTTACGCTCGATATCATTACCACACAATGATGTAATTAAAATCGTCAGAAACCGACCTTTATGATAGCGGTTTCTGATATCATTATCACAGATTTCTGATAAGTAAATGTACTCTAATACTTCAGATTCATAATGTTTCTAATTGAACTAACTTGTGTTTGTGTTTTATGTAATTATGTGCGATTATTTTCCTATGTTTTTATGTTGTGAGTTTTTGCATTAATTTATGCATGGATATGTTTATTAATACATTGATTTAAATTGATATTATGTTCTTCTTGCGTAACTATTTGAGTTATTGATTTGTTTTGATTGTAAAAGGTCAACAATATTAGATTCATCTGCAGGGTTTTATAGTCGTGTTAGACACGAAGATTTACACATACCTACTTTACTTAATATATTTCCTCTCAAGCGGGAGCGCCTTAGTGACGGCAGTAATAATACATTTGTCACCACCTAACTCTTCCCGGGGGCGTCGTAAGAGCCGACTAAGGGATTGAAGCGCCACTGACTATTCTTTGATAGATTGATGATGGGCAGCAGCGTCATCATAGTCGTTAAATTACTGCGATTGCCAATCCGCTTGGCTAGCATGGCGATTATGGGCATTTACCTCCTAATGCGTCTATACGCATAAGTAATAGCAGAGGCTTACGCCCAGCAGTGGACTGAGATAGGCTGATGATGATGATCTCCAGTTATAACAACAT